>JADBJO010005401.1:0-10000 GCA_016801955.1 Conus betulinus
CCCCCCTCCTAAAAGAAGGGAAAAATAAAGATGTAGGGAAACAAGGGAAATATGATGACAAAATGCAACACACACACACACACACACACACACACACACACACACACACACACACACACACACACTCCAACGCACTGACCTGTCAGCAAAAAAATATATACGAATCTGAAAAAAGAAAACGATGACAACGATGACAAAGCAGAAAAAGAGGAGGAAAGAAGACTAAGAAGAAGAAGACGAAGACGAAGATGAAGGAGAAGAAGAACAAAACGAAGAAGAAGAAGAAGAAGAAGAAGAAGAACAAGAAAGAAGAAGAACAAGAACAAGAGGAGGAGGAGGAGGAAGAGGAGGAGGAGAAGAAGTCAAGGACGAAGAAATAGAACATGAACAAGGAAAACAAGAAGAACAAAAAGGAGAACAAGATGATGACGACGAGGAAGATGATGATGAAAAAAAAAAAAAGAAGCAACTGCAACAAACACGAACAGGAGATGAAAGCAAAGTGATGGAAAAGGGCAAGAACTGCGCTAAGAATAACACAGCAACAGGAAGAGTAGAACTCAACAACAGGTGCGTGCGTGCGTGCGTGCGTGCGTGCGTGCGTGCGTGTGTGTGTGTGTGTGTGTGTGTGTGTGTGTGTTGTGTGTGTGAGAGAGAGAGAGAGAGAGAGAGAGAGAGAGAGAGAGAGAGAGAGAGAGAGAGAGAGAGAGAGAGAGATTGAAGCGGGATAAAAAAAAAAGAACAGAGGGAGAAAGTAGGATAGAAGGAGGTAGGGAGAAAACAGTACGTGGGAATGACAGACTGTAACAGAGGGGGCAGGTTCATGGGTAAGGACAAAGGATAGGACTTGAGGGAGTGGGAGGAGACGACAGGAGAGAGGTTTTGAAAGGTGCTGAGGAATGGAGAGAGAGAGAGAGAGAGAGAGAGAGAGAGAGAGAGATAGAAAGAGAGAGAGAGAGAGAGCGAGAGAGAGAGAGAGAGATTGGTCAGAAGTAGAGAGTGAGCTTGAGTGATGGAGGAGAATAAACTTAGGGGGGAAAGAGGACGGAGAACAATAGATTGGAGGGATGGAGAGACGTAATGGGCAAGAGATGGAGAATTTGGGTGGGGGTGGTGGGGGATTCAGAGAGAGAACGCAGTAGGTGGATGGAGAGGCTGGGAGGGAGGCACTGAGAGAGTGGACAAAGGTGGATTAACACACACACACACACAGAGAGAGAGAGAGAGAGATAGAGAGAGAGAGAGAGAGAGAGAGGAGAGAGAGAGAGAGAGAGAGACATAGACAGACAGACAGAGACAGAGACACAGAGAGTGAGAGAGAAGATTGAAGTGTAAAGGGAATTAATGAAGCCCACGGACGGAGGGAGACCATACTACGAGGAAAGACACACTGAATGGAATCACTGGGCTGAACGAAAGGACGGGGCTGGGGGACAGAAGAGAGATGAGAGTGAGGGAGAGGGAGTGGATGAATGGAGGCAGAGTAATATACAGCAATGGATGAGAAGACTGGAGAGAGAGAGAGAGAGAGAGAGAGAGAGAGAGAGAGAGAGAGAGAGAGAGAGAGAGAGAGACAGTCCAATAATTTATTGTGTTTTAGACTTTATTGCCCATTCCTAATTGGGAAAGAGGGAACAGGTAGAAATGAATATCGATTCCATCAATTTTTACCATAAGGTAAATGATAATTCGTCGCAACATGGAATCCATAATACAGTGTGAAATGAATATCGTTTATCGTAGTCGAGTTATGGCCATTAGACCTGCCACTTTTCGTTCCAACATATTTTATATGACGCATCCAGAGACGGATTTCTTTTATCGCCAACACGGGACCACAGACTGTCTTCTTTTTTTTTTTTTGCAATGAATCTACCGATAATGTTATCTCACGTTTTTGCATTATTTTTCAAACACGTCATAATCTGCTGGCCTGTGTCATTTCCATTTTCGTCTTGTGTTGTCTGATGGTCTGTTGCACTGTGGATACTGACCCCGTTGTCTTCCGTCTGCTGTGTCTGTGTGTCATGTTTTACGCGTGCCGAAAGTGCCTCACTGACTGGTACACCACAGCACACACTGCCTTGATCTTCAGGCTGGTCAGCGTATTCAATTTCTCCTTCCCTGTCTAAACTCAGGAAGCACTGACACTATCTTTAGGCTACTGTCAAATGATGGGCATGCAGACTGACTTGGTTTACATTTACCGGGACACGAAATTACGTGTTCGTCCCTGAATGTGTCAAGCGCGCTGTAGTATTCTTGTTACTGTAAACCTGGAGGTGTTGAAACGAAATAGACCAAAGGGAGATGGGGATGAACTTTCCTTTTGCTGTAGAGTTGCTGGTTGTCTATGTGTCTCGGCTCTCCTCCTGTCTTTATATACTGGTGAAGGCCACTTTTGGTCTTTGTGCCACTGTGTCCTTGTCCGCTGGCTGTGAAGACGGGCTCGTTGATGTCAGGTGACGCACGATTGCGGTGGTGGTTTCCCCCTACCTTCAATTTCAAGAGAAGACAATATGATTTCATGTATTAGGCTATTCAGCACACTCTCTAAATGAGGTGGGAAACCGTTCACAGGCGTAGTGGAGAACTTTTCTGGAAAATTACGCGAGCTTTTTGATCTGTTGTTTGAATGCTGTCTCGCTGGTAGCACAACAAGGGACGCTACGAGAGAGAGAGAGAGAGAGAGAGAGAGAGAGAGAGAGAGAGAGAGAGAGAGAGAGAGAGAGGAGGGCGGAGGGAGGGAGGGATGTAGGGAAAAGAGAAATGAGGCTGAGAGGAAGAATCCAACGAGAAACGATGTGAAAGAAAGAAGGGACAGGATGGAGGAGCGCAGATAATACACGAGAGAGAGAGAGACAGACAGAGAGAGAGAGAGAGAGAGAGAGAGAGAGAGAGAGAGAGAGAGAGACAGACAGACAGACAGAGACAGAGACAGAGCGACACACACAGACAGACAGAGAGAGAGAGAGAGAGAGAGAGAGAGAGAGAGAGAGAGAGAGAGAGAGAGAGAGAGAGAAAGAGATAGAAAGAGACAGAGACAGGCAGACAGACAGACAGACAGAGAGGCAGAGAGAGACAGACAGAGACAGAGAGACAGAGAGATGGAGGGGAGGATGTAGGGAAGGAGAGAAATGAGACTGAGGGTGGGTAGAGAGGAAAAAAAAAATCCAGAGACAGAGAGACGATGTGAAATAACGAAGGGACAGGACGGAAGAGCAGAGAGAATACACGACTGGTGGAAGGACAGAGAGGATGGGCTGAATGGAAGGAAAGAGGATGAAATGGAAAGACGGAAAGAGAAAAGTAGAGGAAGATAAGAGGGTGAGACGGACGAGGTATGGAGAGAGGATTGGACGTATGTGGGGGAGGGAGGGAGAGGGGGGGGGGGGGGGGGAAGGAAAAAGAGGAGGACAAGAGCAACGGAAGGACATTAAAACAGGGAACGGAACAGAGTCATAATGAGGGAGGTCATGAAATGGGCAGACACAATGAGAGAAGATGGGGTAGGAGGATATAGAGAGTACGGAATGGAGCATCAAAAGATGTTGGGATGGAACGATGGGGGGACACAGTAGGGATGGAGAAAAAGAGGGGGGAGGAAGGGAAAGAGACACGATGGGGGTATAACAAGATAGAGAAACCAAGGGACACGATAAGACGGAGAAACAGATGGGGAAATGGAATGAGACGAGGGAGAAGGGAGGGAGGGAAGAAGGGAGAGGAGGATAGGAGGGAATGGAAGTATAAATGAAGAAAACGGAATGAACTGGAGAGAGAGAGAGAGAGAGAGAGAGAGAGAGAGAGAGAGAGAGAGAGAGAGAGAGAGAGAGAGAGAGAAGGGACGGAGGGAGGAAAGAAGGGATGAATAGGATGGGGTGGACGATCGGAAAGAGGATTTTCGATGGATGAATGGATGGGGGAGACATAAATCATGATTTGCAGCCCCAATAATTTATGGGAATGTGATTTGTCTACCGCTATTGGATTAAATTGGACGTGTGTAAAGTCACCTGTTTTTCTATGAACCCATCCGCTGCTTAATGGCCACTGGAACCTTTTTCCACCGCACACGACGCTGATCAAGCAGATTTCCACATTTAATTAACATGAATAGAAGGTACAAAAAATGCCGATGCTATCAGATGATCAGATCATTCGCATTAAGGTTTCAGCAGTTCTCGACATTCTTTTAACATCAGCTTTTCTTGGAGCACTGGAGGGAGTTCCAAATTGCCTTCAACCAAAGCAGTTTTCTTGAAGTGACCCCAGCCTATATGTCCACACACCTCCAGCAGACACAGGGTCTCTAAGGGACGGGGATGCGAGGCATGGTATGACAGGAACTGTCTGATCCATCTGGCACTGTCTAGTGTCAACCGAGAAGGTGGGCTGTCTTTTCTTGCTTGGCCTGGCAGGTAACTGTGTCTCCTTTGGTCTGGCACATTGTTGTGATGTCCCTCCTGTTCTGGCGGATTGCTGTCTCTCTGTTGCTGTGTCAGTTTAAGCAGCGTCGCATTGAGACACAGCTGAAAGACGATATGATTGTCCATCATTCCGACACTGTAGAGATATTCTACAACGTCTTGCAGTACATTCTCCACAGCGAAGGTTGCTGTTATCTTGTTAACCAAATGACGTTGTGCCGTACTCTCCACTGTAGCCGTGAACAGGCCTGCTTCACAAGCCAAACATAGACAGGCAAGATACCTTGACCTTTTGAGTTTCTCTTCTTTGGTTAGACGTAACAAGGTCACGCCCAAGCTGAAGGGATTCTCAATACTAACGAAATTACCAACAACACGTCGCACACACGGATTTGAAGAATAAACACAAAGTTCAAAAAGATGGTAGTAGCATTGATATAACTGTAATATTATGATGTCTTCCAGCTTGGCTACATCGGATTCGGTTATACGCTCCAAAATTATCGGGAATACTTCGGGGTCCTCGTCATTCTCCATTGACGAAAGGAGGCATGAAAGCGGGGAATCTAAATAGCACTCGGGAGAACGCAACAGGATTAGCTTGACGTGAGCCCACTGCTCACAGTAGCCTAGATTCTTCAAGCAACAGGACCAAAAGTACCGTCCTAAATCTGGCATTCGACTAAGGACTCGACTCATAATGTCCAAGTGAATTCCCAGCATGACCAGACACATGTGACAACCCTGGCGAAGGCAGGCGACGATGAACTGGTCTACCTGGTCTTCGGACATGGAGGACAGGAAACACTTGGTGAGCACGGTGTAGACATCCGTTCTACGGAAGGGCACACTGTAAAACCATTTTCTGCAGCTGCTGTTCGTTCTTTTCCAAGTGGTCCAGTACCCTGGTAAATTCTGCTTCAGTTGCCATCTTCATGCAGGTCCCTGTCACGCACACATGATCACCCGACGGTTAATGAATGTGCGTGCGCGCCCGCGTGTGTGCATGCGTGAGCGCGCGTGCGCGTGCGCGTATATATGTGTGTGTGTGGGGGGGGAGGGAGGGAGAGAGAGAGAGAGAGAGAGAGAGAGAGAGAGAGAGAGAGAGAGAGAAAGGGGGTGGGAGGATGGGTAGATGAAGGAAGAGGAGGTTGTGTCGGTGTCGCTGTCTTTATACGGTGTTCGAGAGAGAACAGAACTGCGCAAAACTGGTTGGTAAAACTGTTCCTGTCGAGCTGGTTTCATAAACTTGTTGTGGATTGCGTATCAAAGCGTGGTGGGTTTTTTTGCATACACCAGCAAAGACTTCTCTCTTCGAGCCCCAAGAGTCCAAGTTTGGAACCAGACATTGTTTTGAACGCTATTTGTCGTGTTTGAAGAAGACCCAATGGGTCGAAACGCATTTTGTTGTTCTTTCGTTTGGCGACACATTGATTCTGTTTTGGCTCCTATTTCAATTCCCACCTGCTGTCACTCGACTTTCAAACAATCTAAACAGAAGTTTCTGTACTGCAACATTTTGCAGTTTAAGCTTTCTATGCGTTCAACTTTAGCAATTACTTATCAAGTCATCTTCTTCTGATCCGACGAGAAGTAGAATTGTTTCCAAAAAGTTGACCTCTAAAAACAAATTGCTTAATTAACCCAATGATATTGATGGGCTGTAAGTCAAAATTGCCGATATGCCTCTGTTACTACCTTCACTATGCCTACTACCACTGCTATTACTACCACTGCTGCTGCTACGACTAATGCTGCTGCTGCCAATGCTACTACTACTACTACTACTACTACTACTACTACTACTACTACTACTACTACTACAACTGTTACTACTTCTATTCCACTACTATTCACCACCACCACCAATAAAAGTATTAGCAGCAGCAGCAGCAGCAGCAGCAGTAGTAGTAGTGGTGGTAGTAGTACAACGCTTAATGGCCTTATGTCCAGTCATGCCCCCCTCCACACACACACACTGAACAATAGGGTTATTCTGAGGAGGGGTGTAGTTCTGGCCTTTCGCCCAAATACACTGCTGCTCCTCCATCTCCATGTTCACACCCACTAGGTAACACGCTCTTATATGTGAGGAGTGATTTGGACCTTATGCCTACACCCTTCCGCCCACTCACCCTCCTCTCCCCTCTCCCATTCCTCTTTCAAAAACTTGTCTAGAACATAAGTGGGTACTATTTCATGGATGGGCATTTACACTGTTTTTTTTTTGTTTTTTTTTTTGTCCTGACGGGCCTACTACTCCACCTACCTTATCATAACACACAGGAGAGACGAAGAGTTGGGGTGCGGCAGGAGGGTAATGTAAGCCAATGTGGCCATTGCATGTGTCTTTGTCATGTAACTGTTACTTTTTTTATTTTTTACAGCTGAAAAGAGACTTGGTATGAGACTTAGAAGCAACTGATAGGAGGGGTTATGAAAGGAAATGCAACTTTTGTTTTTTAACTTTCTGTCCTTTGTTTGTATGTCGCATATCATTCGATGTTATGTTGTCTATTCTTATCTGAAACTGCAGACGACTTTTGATTGATTAAGTAGATTACTTTGTGTGTCTGTCTTTAGTTTTTCATTGCTTATATTACACTTTTTGAAAAGTCACTTGACAAGATGCTGTTACAAAAAATTCCTTTCAAACGCTTATTACGTACACAATCTTTTTTTTCTGTGTACAGTGATAATGAGTTACTGAAATCAAAAGCCAGTACATGTATACTTGCCAAACATTCTATCCTCAATTTCACGGTGATTCAGTATGGTGTGAGAAACAGATCGGTTTTTGTTTCTATCCACTGTTCCTTCCATCACACCCCAACGCTCCACCTCACCCCCAACCAATCTCCCTTCAACACTTTCTTCCACGACACCTCCTCCTCCATCTAGCGAAAAAGAAAAGCAGGGGGAAATGATCTCTGTCCATATGTCTTTTCCATCCCCACAAACATAAATTTCCAAATATCTAGATGAACACACGCAGGAACAAAGCCCTCTTAACATGACAAAGGGACACATAATACCATCTGCTTGCATTTAGATATTCTGACACAAAATAACCCCACTACAGAAAGGGAGTTTGAAAAGAAGTCTTTCCATTTGTGGGTTTTCGCTTCTACCTTTGCAGACAGATATTGTAGTTATATGGGAAGGGTCAAAAGGGGTTGTAGATGGAGACGGTCTTTTTGACACTACAATCAATCTTTATTGTGACAAAACTGCATAAAAATAAAGGTACGTCCTGACCCATTACATCAGGACAAATACTCGTATCCAAACATTTATTTTCTCCCACGTGTTTTTCCCCATTGGACATAAACGTTATTTCAATGAGAAAACACCAAAGAAGCTCGACAAATGTCAAAACATACGAGCTGGCATGCTTCACCAAACTCAACATTGATAATTGACATGAAGCGGCGCTCTCTCGGTAGGAAAGTATTGAACGGGACTATACAATGAGGGGATGAGGTGAGAGGCAGGAGGAACAGAGGTTAGGAGGGGGACGATTTCCGGGATTGTAGATCAGTTAAATTCACTTCTCCGACTGTACCCATAAATACTCCAGAAAAAATATTCAAAGTTGTGGAAAAAAAAAAAAAAAAAACCCTCTGAATTATATACATAAACACTTTTTTCTTCCATGAATGGATCCTTTTTACGTGGGGTAAGTGTAGACATTGCCATAGCTTTCACATCAAAGTCAATACATCTAGCAATGACTCAGACCTACACAATAAATGATACAAGTAAATCAGAGTAAAGTAACAACAACAGAAATAAAATGAAATAATACAAAATGAAAAAATACAAAAAAAAAAAAAAAAAAAAAAAAATACCCTTAAGCGATCTTCAATTAAACCAATAACTACAGTGCATAACCCTGAAAGAGAAAAGAGCAAACAAAACTAAAACAAAACAAACAAACAAACAAACAAAAAAATACTCACAACAAAGAGAGAGAAATGTTGTGGTAAGAGTTTTTCTTGCCCTCTGCAATTCTTGTCAACAACTGTCAGAACAGGCGTCACGCTGTCAACCCAGTGAGCACGTCCTCTAAAGTATGTCACGTGCTATCGCTTGGCGTCGTGACATGCATTCGGGTCTGACTGACAAACATAAACCAAAAAAAAAAGTCTATCAGATCCCACAACTCTTCAACAGAAAGTTTTGATCACGATAATGTTGACAGAGCTTTGACGATTAGAAACCCCCCAGTGCGTCTCTCTCTCTCTCTCTGTCTCTCTCTCTCTCTCCCTAAACACACACACACACACACACACACACACACACACACACACACACACACACACACATTTCTCACTCTGTCTCTGTCTGTCTGTCTCTGTCTCTCTCTCTCTCTCTCTCTCTCTCTCTCTCTCTATATATATATATATATATATATATATATGTATATGTACATGTGTGTGTGTGTGTGTGT
The DNA here is from genome assembly GCA_016801955.1 of Conus betulinus. NCBI lineage: Eukaryota > Metazoa > Mollusca > Gastropoda > Neogastropoda > Conidae > Conus > Conus betulinus. The sequence goes on from JADBJO010005401.1 coordinate 8,884, forward strand.
GTGTGTGTGTGTGTGTGTGTGTGTGTGTGTGTATCTGTATCTATTTTTATCTATTTATCTATCATTCTCTCTCTCTCTCTCTCTCATATATATATATATATATATATATATATATATATATATATATATATATATATATATATATGTGTGTGTGTGTGTGCGCGCGCGCGCGCGTGTGTGTGTGTGTGTGTGTGTGTGTGTGTGTGTGTGTGTGTGTGTGTGTGTGTGTGTGTGTGTGTGTGTGTTGTTGTTGTTGTTGTTGTTGTTGTTCGATTTAACGTCTTTTCAATTTGAAGTGATATTAGACAGGAAGTAAGCGTTTACTTGTATATGTGTATGTATGTGTAGTATGCATGCGTGTTTGCATGTGTGCGTGCTTGTGTATGTGTGTGTGCATGTGTGCGTGTGTGTGTGCGCGCGCACGTGTGTGTGTGTGTGTGTGTGTGTGTGTGTGTGTGTGTGTGTGTGTGTGTACGCGCGCGTGTGTTTGTTTGTGCGCCTCTCTCTCTCTGTGTGTGTGTGTGTGTGTGTGTGTGTGTGTGTGTGTGTGTGTGTGTGTGTGTGTGTGTGTGTGTTAAATATTAGGAGAAATACTACATAAGAACAATCCTTAGAAAATAAGCAACATTATCAAATTAAACTAAATAGTCAAAACAAAAGTCTAAAATATGCCGATATCATAAAAAACGAGCCGACTGGATTTATCATTAAGTTCTGAACAAAGTTCAAAGGAAATAGAGGTTCATGGGAAATGCATTTAGATTCATCTTTTCTGAATTTTGATAGAGCTGATTCAAAATAAGGACAGAAGTACAAAAATATGTGTTGCTGTACAACTATCAACAGCCCCACATACGCATTGGATTTTTTTTTAAACTTGGTGTTGAAAGCGTTTAACCTAAGTCTGTAAAATAGTGAAACAATTTGTTTGCAGTGTTTGGGGGTGTTTATTAACATTTTGTTGATAACATGTATAATTTATTAATGAATTCTTTCTACAAAAAAATTGTGATCGAGCGTTTAAACAATACTTTATTGAAGTATTAGTCTTATGTATACTGCCAAAACAATTGAAAGGCCACTTCGAAATTCTCTCGCTATTTCACAACAGAACGGA
>JADBJO010005401.1:17500-25000 GCA_016801955.1 Conus betulinus
AACACAGACAGACAGACAGACACACACACACACAGACAGAGACCGCCAGCCAGCCAGATAGACAGAGGATGAGGGCGAGAAAAGAATGGATAAAAGAACGAAGGGAGACGATGGGATGAAAGAAGGAAGGAGAAAGGAAGGAAAGAGAACGTGGGAATGACAAAGACTGGTATAGAAAGGGTGAATTTACAGGTAAGGAACACAGCATAGGACTCGATGGAGTGGTAGATGGATACATGTGACAGGTTGAGAGAGAGAGCGAGAGAGAGAGAGAGAGAGAGAGAGAGAGAGAGAGAGGCGAGAGAGAAGGGGGGGTGGGGAGAGGATGGAGAGAGAGGGAAAGGGAGGGAAGAGAGAGAGAGAGAGAGGAGGGGAGAAGATGGAGAGAGAGAAATAGAGAGGAGAGAATAGATAGAGAGAGATAAGGCAGGATGGAGGAGGGAGGGAGTGGGTAGAAGAGGAGAGAGGAAAGAGAGAGAGAGAGGGGTGAAGGAGGGAGAGAGGAGGAGAGAGAGAGGGGGGAGAGAGCGGATAGAGGGAGGGAGGGAGAAGAGAGAGTGACGGAGAGAGAGAGAGAGAGACTGCAGAGAGAGGGGGAGAGAGAATAGGGATAGAGAGATGGAGAGAGAGGGGGGGAGGCGAGAGGGGGTAGGGGGAGAGCTAGAGACCGAGAAGAGAGAGAGAGGTAGAGAGATATTTGGATATAATCTAGCGGAGCGAGACTGGGGGATGGGGACTTTGCAATGAACCTTGGGGGGGTGGGGGGGGGGGTGGGGGGGGGGGGGTTGGGGGGGGGGGGGGGGGGGGTGGGGGGTGGGGGGTGGGGGGGGAACCAGGGGGAACGTACGAGAAAAAAAAACAGATTGTGGACCGGAGAGAGGTGTTGGACCCGATATGGAGACTGGGGTTGGTGGTGGTGAGAACTGTGAGAGAGAACCTAATGGGGCGGAAGGAGAGGATGGCAGGGAGGGTTGAGAGAGAGAGAGAGAGAGAGAGAGAGAGAGAGAGAGATAGAGAGAGAAGAGAGATAGGAGAGACTGAAGTAATAAAGGGAATGAATGAAACGCATTGGGCGTCGGGAAGACAATACAACGAGGAGAAGACAGACTGAATGAAAGCACTGGCCTGAGCGAAAAGACGGGGCTGGGGAGCTGGGTGGCGAGACGGGACGAGGTACGGAACGAGGACTGGATGTGTGTGTGTGTGTGTGTGTGTGTGTGTGTGTGTGTGTGTGTGTGTGTGTGTGTGTGTTTTTAGAGGGGAGGGAGAAGGGAAGGGGTAGGGGGTGAAGGAAGAGAAAAGAGATGGGATAGGAGGACACAGAGCGTACAGACTGGAGAGTCAAGGGCGATATGTTGGGATGGAAAGATGGGGGAGGGGGGGGGGGGGGGGGCACAGGTCGGATGGTAAAAGAGAGGGGGGAGGAAGGGAAGGAGGAGACAGAGAATGGGGCATGAGGTGGTGGAGAAAACCAAGGGACCCAGTAAGACGGAGAAACAGATGGAGAGAATGGAATGGACCGCGGGAGAAGAAAGGACGGAGGAAGGCAGAGAAACATAGGATGGAATGGAAGTATATGTGAAGAGAACGGGGTGAACTGGAAGAGAGAGAGAGGGAGGAGGGAGGAAGGGATGAGGAAGATGGGGTGGACGATCGGACGAAGGGAAAGAGGGGATCAGATGGATGAATGGGTGGGGAGACAAATCATGATTTTCAGCCCGATGTGGGAATGTGATTTGTCTACCGGTTATTGGATTAAACTGGACGTGTGTGAAGTCACCTGCTTTTCCATGGACATCGTCCATCCTCTTAAAGGCCACAGGAAGCTTTTTCTCTCAGGCATGACACTGATCCAACAGACTTCCACATTTAATGAACACGAATTGAAGGTAAAAAAAAAGCCGACGCCATCAGGTGTTCAGGTAATATGTGTTAAGGTTTCAACAGTTCTCGACATCCTTTGAACGTTATCCTTTCTTTAAGTACTGGAGCGAGTTCCAACTTGCCCTCATCCAAAGCCGTTTTTTTGCTGTGGCCCCAGCCTATATGTCGACACACCTCCAGCAGACACAGGGTCTCCAAGGAACGGGGATGCGAGGCATGGTAGGACAGGAACTGCCTGATCCTTCTGGCACTGTCTAGCGTCAAGCGAGAAGATGGGTTGTCTTCTCCTGCTTGGCCTGGCAGATAATTGCCGTGTCTTCTCTGGTCTGGCCGATTTTTGTCTCGTTCACTATGTTGCTGTGTCAGTTTTAAGCTCCTCATTGCCACACAGCTGAAAGACCAGATGATTGTCCATCATACCAACACTGTAGAGATATTCTACAACGCCTTGCAGCATATGCTCCACAGCGAAGGTTGCTGCTTTCGTTTTATCCCAATGACGTTGTGCCGTACTCTCCGTTGCAGCCGTGAACAGGCCTGCTTCGCAAGTCACGCACAGACAGCCATTATACCTTGACCGTAAGGGGTTTCTTTCCGTTGACCAGACTCAACAAGCCCAAGATATTTCTTGTATTAACGAAATTACCACAGCGCATCGCACATTCGCATTGGAAGAATAAACAGCAAGTTCGAGATGACAATCGAAGCCCATAAACACCAGATACGTAACGGTGTTGTCCAGCCCGGATCCACGGGATGTGGCACTGCGCTCCAAAATGGTCTGAAACACACGGGGCTCCTCGTTACGGGGCGATGGTGGGAGGAAGCATGTAAGCAGGCTACTAAAATCGTACATGGGAAAATGCGACACGATTTGCTCGCAGAGAGCACTGTGCTGACGGTAGCCTAGTTTCCCCATGCACATGGACCAAAAGTCCCGCCCTAAATCAGGCATTCGGCTAAGAACACGACTCAGAATGTCCAAGTGAATTCCCAGGACGACCAAACACATGTAACAACGCCGGCGGAGGCAGGCGGCGATGAGCTGGTCTACCTGGTCGGCGGACATGGAGGACACGAAAGACTTGGCGAACAGGGGGCGGTTATTCGGTCTGGAGGAGCGCAGAATGAAAAACGGCGCTTCCCGCTGTCGCTGTTCGTATTCTTCCAGGTCATCCAGCATCCGGGTGAATTCAGTTGCAGTTGCCATCTCCAGGCACGTGCAGACTTGTGATGGCTGTTCCTGTCATGCACACATGATCATCTATCAGCTAATGTGGGGGGAAGGGAGGGTGTGGGTGTTTGTGTCAAAGTCGCCAGCTTAGCTCTGTGCTGGGAAAGGTAACAGAATTCCTTGATAGTGCTTTGTAACGCGGTCCCTATCGAGCCGGCTTCTGAAACCATGTTGTGGATCGCAGGTCGAAACGCGCGTATTTCTTTCAGCCTTCTAGACATAAGCAAAATCTCATTTCCTGGAACCTCAGGACCAAATCTTTTATCCAGACCGTGAAGACAAGGAACAGTCTGTTCGTCCTTGTGTTCATTATCTTGTCTTCATCTTTTGCTCAGCTGTCGTTTTACATCTCCTGACCTCAGACTAAGAATGAATGAAGCCCGAGATCTAGGAAGAGATGTCTTTTCTTACTGATGAGAGCACATGTGGCTGCAATCTGGCCTTTAAAGAGCGGAGAGGAGAGAGAGCTGAGAGAGGAGAGAGAGAGATGGAGAGGAGAGAGGAGGAGAGGAGGGAGAGAGGAGAGAGAGAGGAGAGCCTGGAGAGGAGAGGAGATAAAGAGGAGGAGAGTTTAGGAGAGAGGATTAGAGGACATTTAGAGACTCTGAGCAAGGATGGGGGAGATAACAAAATACACATTCGAAAGACTTTATGACAGAGATGCACGATGGGCACTTGAATGCTGCCTTTGAATCAGCAAACAGACAAATTTTTAACAGTTTGCTTATGAGCACATGAGAGAGAGAGAGAGAGAGAGAGAGGGGGAGGAGAGAGAGAGAGAGCAAGGAGGAGACTGAGGAGAGAGCAAGAGAGGGCAAGAGAGGAACTCAACTCATTCACGACAATTCATCTTAGGCCATATCCCCTCTTGAAGGTGGCTGCGAGTTAGCCTATTTAGAGTCATCTTATGCACCTGAGCAATTACATGCAAACATAACAAATACACATTCGAAACAATACTTTATGACAGAATGCACGATGGCAACTTGAATGCTTTGAATCAGCAAACAGACAAAATTTTAACAGTTTGCTTATGAGCACATGCCAAAAAGAGAGCGAATCTAAACTGGCTTGGGAATTTATGAAACTTGATCGGTATATACTGAGCTCTTAGTTTGTGCAAGACAGGGCAACACAACACAAAATGCACTTCATTTTCTGTATCCTTTCTACAAAGTGGGCATATTAAATCTGCTTCATTATGAGAACGATAAGGGCAATAATGATCGGAGCATTTTTGAAATACCAAGTCTGAATCTAGTCGTTATATACTTGAAGAGAGAGAGAGAGAGAGGAGAGAGAGAGAGAGAGAGAGAGAGAGAGGAGAGGAGGAAGGGAGAGAGAGAGGAGAATGAGAGAGAGAGAAAAAGAGAGTAGGAGAGAGAGAGGTAGGAGAGAGAGAGAAAACAGAGAGAGAGAGAGTAAGAGAGAGAGAGAGAATGAGAGAGAGAGAGAGAGAGAGAGAGAGTAGGAGAGAGAGTAGGAGAGGAGATAAGAGATAGAGAGAGAATAAGAGAGAGAGATAGCGTAGAGGAGAGAGAGAGAGAGAGAGAGGAGAGAGAGAGAGAGAGGAGGAGAGAGAGAGAGAGAGAGAGAGAGAGAGAGAGAGAGAGAGAGAGAGAGAGAGCGAGCAAGAGGAACCCATTAATGTCTACTCTTTGCTCACAAAGCACTTCAAAATGTACAGGGAAAAAATGAATAGCGTAATTTGTATCAGCAGATAAGTTTATAGAAAGTGTAAATCTTCCGATAGTGGGAGAAGTAACAGTTAAGGACTGTAAAAGAAACTCCCACGCACTGAAAAAAAAAGCCCAAACAATTACACCTGGGATATGGTAGTGCAAATAGTAGTCACATTTACATCGCGAGGAATCTTTGGTGTTTCATGAAACTGTTTTATTTCATAGACAGTTATCAATTTGCAAAACAGTAATATAAATAGCAAGCTGCAAACAGTAACATAATCATCAGGTCGTAAACAGAAACATCCAAGAGTATGTGCGAGGTGGACAAAGCGTTACTACTTGGGGAGGAGCCCCCGTGTTTCGTATCCGTATCACAGACCCACGTTCTACATGGATGGACTTTTCCCTATAGGCATGCTACTCCATCTTCCACATAAGTTCACTCTGTAACAAGTTCTGCAGCTTTGCGTTTTTGACAGGGGATCTGGTAGTCAAACAACAGAACAGACCCAGGTGAAAGCATATTACCTTTATGAAATCTGTTCACGATGTCTGGGTACAGTACGACCCACCAATGAAGCTGCGTCTGTGTCACTGTCCTCTCGCGCCGCTGAGCAGACATTTCCCACTGCCAAAGTTCCCACTCCCAAAGTGTGTGTAGTCCCAAGATTCGAATGCACAGCATTTCAAATGGCTCAAGTTGTCGAGAGTGTCAACGAATGAAACCAATCCAAATGCCAAATCACCGATGTCATTGTATAGTTAGTGACACGTCACTAAGTTACAGCAGTGATAAAGAAAACGACCTAGCTGTTAGGTTACATTCTATGTTGGTTAAAGAGAACGGCTTCTATTTCTAAGAAACGTCGAAATTTCGTAAGGTGCTTTTGGCTGTTTCTGGTGTGTGTGTGTGTGTGTTTTTTTTTTTTTTTTTTAAATATCTTTGTTATGTACTAGTGTAATGTTCCGATATCATCCCCCATTTTCTGCAAGCACGCCCCCCCCCCCCCCCCCCCCCCCAAAAAAAAGTCACTTATCCAGAGTGCTAAAATTACACCCCACCTGCTCAGGAAACACACTTTAGGTAGTTGTTTTTTGACATTACACACACACACACACACACACACACACACACACACTAAGCTTACACAGGAGGAAGAGAGAAATACTGCACTGCGCACCAATAGAGATCTCCGCCCCCACCCCTCTCATTCCCCCAGTAGCACACTCTTGCAAAGGGGTGATTTTGACGTAATGCCTAAACTCACTCCTCCCCTTTCCCATCTTCTCCCCTTCAGCTTAACAGACTAAAAAAATCAATCTCTACCCGTTCCAAAAACATTCCCTACCCATTTACAGGTGGACAGGAATGGGGTGCGGTGGGGGGTTGTGCTAGATTTATGTCCAGTCTGACCCCTCCCCCCCCCCCCCCCTTCTCCACACACACCCACAAAAGGTTCACGAAGAGCAGAGGAATAATTCTAGTTATGTGCCCGAAAACAGCCCTGCGCCTTCCTCCCCCACCTTCACATCCACTGGCTAACACGCTATTGCAGGTGATGAGTAATAAGGGCATTGTGTCTAAACTATACTTCGACTTTTCCACCGAATATATCTCCCCCTCTCTACGCCCATTCCCCTTTCAACAACCCCCTCTCTCTACTCCCATTCCCCTTCAACAAACTTCTCCAGAACACATGTAAGGAATAATTTTGACTGATGTCTGACACCCCCCCCCCCCCCCCCTCCCTCATGTTCGGCAATTGTAGCTAGTACATGGAGAGAACGAACGACTCACTTTTTGTCCAGTCTTGCATGCCTGTCCTCAACATCACACACGATAGATAGACGAGGTGGAGGGGAGGGGGGTTGAGGTGAAATATAACCGTCTGTATCGAACAAACCGACCACGCAAACTGATGTATATTAATCCTACTGTCCAGTTATAATTATTTTGTCTCGTTGTTTCCAACTTTATAGGAAGAACATCTCCGTCTCTTGCCTTGTGTTTTGTATCATGCATAAAATCTGCGATACTTTACATCTTGTTTTGTTTGTTTTTATCTGTGCTTTGTCATGTTTTCAGTGTAGTTCTCGGTGTATCAGCAGTGTGCAGGAATGGATGACAAGTAATAAGCTTAAATTAAATTGTGAAAAGACTGAAGTCATGCCCGTTGGAACCTCCTCCTCAGAGTCAATGGTTGTTGATGGCACTGAATTGCCTTTCAATCACTCTGTTAAATACCTTAGTGTTACCATTGATCAGTGTCTGACCATGCAGAATCAAATATCTGTAGTTTGTCGCTCATCTTTTTTAGAGCTGAGACGTATTGCTTCCATCCGAGGCTTTATATCCAGGGAAGTAGCTGTCAGGCTAGTCTGTGCCACGGTGATGTCAAGACTGGACTACTGCAACTCTGTTTATGCTGGGCTTCCCGCAGAACAGATTGCTCGGCTGCAGAGAGTCCAAAAATAGCGCTGCACGACTTGTTTTGAAGAGGAGGAGGTATGAGCACATCACTCCCATGCTGATGGAACTGCACTGGCTTCCCATACAGTATCGGTGGCAATTTAAACTGGCAGTTCTTTGCTTTCCGCCACTTCAATGAATCTCTTCCTCACTATCTCTCTCTTCTCTCTCTCACTTACCAAAGCTCTCGTACCCTTCGCTCTTCTTCACAAAAACTTTTGAAAATC
>JADBJO010005401.1:35000-47500 GCA_016801955.1 Conus betulinus
GTTCTGATTGAACAAAGCAGTCTGAATTCTCCCTCGCCTAGAGCACATCACCAAGCAATTCGAAATAGCTTCCACACCGGGAACGTTCATTCGTAAGAGCACCGTCTGTCCAAAGACGAGGAGGGCACAGGACAATATATCTCGCCTCACTTTCACACTGTGCTCCTTTGTCTGATTCGCGTTCGCTTGTACAGCTCACTAATGAAGCCTGCAGTTGTAGCACGTTTCGGGGCTTGTTGGACTGAGCAACGCGGTTTCCAGAACTGGCCGAACCTGTCCGATTTATAGCGAGCGAATAGTTGGCATACTAGAACGGTGTTCCATTGGGGTTATCTTCCCCTACCAATATTGCTAGTAATCGTCCAAACAAACGCGCTTTCCCGGATGATGAGGAGTAAACAACTCATACGAGGCTTTTTTCTTCTCTTCCGAAATGGCGATTGGTTGACTGACGTCGTCGATTCAGTGATACGTCCTATCACGCTGAGTGTCCATTAGCTCAAACATACAAAGAATTGTGGGAAGACGGAATTGCACACGAAAAGTAGAAGCGCATACGACTACCTGAAATTGGCTGGATGTGTGGAAAAACATATTGAATCACGTGTGAGCTCGTGTGAAACGCTGTACAAGAAGACTTTTTCCCGTACAGCGATGGTCGATAATGGTATACGTATGTCACTGTCAGCTGGGGGTGAATACCCACGTTTATGGACAGGTTTCTACGTTGGTATTACAGCAAATGCTAATGTCTAACCGCAGCGAAAGTTATGTCAGTATTGATCTCACAATTACTTCTATTTCTTCTTTTGAATGGCAGCATTCGCAGAGAATGTGCGCGCATAATGCAAGACGAAAGATCAGGTTTGTAAATGCCCCAGCAATGTGGTGGCCAGGTCTGTATGTCTGAGAACTGTCTCAACACGGTAAACATCTCCTTTGTCTCCGGGCCGCCTAACTTCTATCAAGACAATTGTTCAGTACGCAGGGCCGCTCTCACAGGTAGCCACCGTATGTCAGCAGGTTGTTGAGCGCTGCTCAGGGAGGTCGGCCCAGAGCTTGTACGTAGCCTTTGCCCAAGCGTGAACTGCGCCTGCATGTGCTTCGACCTTGACACTTGGACATTATATGAGCGGCAAAGTGTAACAAAAGAATGGCTAGACCGTGAACCAGAGGCAGACGGAGAGCCGATCAACACGGAAGTCATAAACGCGCTTTATAACACCACAACACAACAGCGGCAGTAGTAGCAGCTGCAGGGTCGGTGGCGGCAGCAACAGGAGCTATAATAACAACAATAATATTAACAATAACAATAATGATGATTCTGATCATGATGGTGTTGATGATGATAGTAACAACAACAACAACGACAACGACAATGATGATGATGATGATGATGATGATAATGATGATGATATAGTAATAATGGTTATAATAAAAATGATAATATTAGTAGCAATACTAAATACTTACTACTTCTGCTACTACTACTATTACTACTAACATTACGGAAAATGATGATGATGATGATCATAACAAAAATAATAATGATAATAATAACAATAATAATAATAATAATAACAACAATAACAATAATAATCATGATGGTGCTGATGACGACAAAACAACAACAATGGTGATAATAATATAAAACAACAAAATAATAATAATAATAATAATAATAATAATATATGATAATGATAATAATAATAATCTTAATAATAACAACTCATGATGATAATAATACTAATTGTAAATAATGATGATGATGATAATAATAATCATCATCATCATCATAATCATCATAATAATAGTAACAATAATGATACTACTAGTGATAACAAAACCAACAACAATACCAAGAACAATGCAACAAGAACAACAGCAACGATAGTAATAATAACTGTATTTGTAATGCGCAATTGTAGACGAAAACTACTCACTGCGCTTCCAAACAACATCCACATCTTTATTCACACACACACACACACACACGTATTGTGTACACATGATGTGGGAAAGCATTCTTAAAAATGTTTGGCTGAAAAGAAAAGTATGTAGCTGTTTTTTGAAGAGAAATAGATGGGTTGTTTTTTGTAAGTGGGAGGTGGTGAATTCGAAGCAGTTTCGGTAGTAGTTAAATTGAAAGAACTCTCACCTGACGAATTTAAATTTCGCTTTGTTTATCATCTGGCATATCTGCCTAGACGAGCGACGAGTACGAGATGTCTGGTATGCGCAGAGCGTAGAGGGTAGATGTTTTGTAAGAAAATCATATAAAAAGAAAGCAAGAGCGTCTACTTTGTTTTGACAACCGAATTAAACAGGCAGCCAGTGAAGCTCCCTCGGCAATGGTGTAACGTGATCTGGTGGTGTTTTTTTTTTTTTTTAATTTCTTTTCCTACGGCCCGTCGCGCTACACTGTTTTGAATTCGCTAGCGCCGCAAAACTGGTCCTGCTGGCAAGCCAAGCAGAACTGATTTGTAGCATTCAAACCAAGAAGTAATTAGTGAATTGACAAGTCTCGCTGGTCCATCGGTATGCAAAGAAATATGTGCAACGGATACTTATCCTCCCTTGTCTGTTCTGTGGTCGCTCTGAGCGTGGCCAGACAAACAGATAGATCACAGCGTCTGTCTGGCAGCTGTCGCTTGGAGTCCCTTGGCTCTCGTCAGGGCGCACCGTGCTTTACTCAGCCTCATCTGATGCCTGTCATGCCACATCTGTGAGTTATCCACACGATGTCGAGAGCTATGAGGAAATACACATCTGCTCATTGACCGGCGGATAAAGTGATAAACAAAACATATATGAACGCGTAGGCGCAGGCTTGCTAAACAGTTATTTGGAACCGAACAGCTGCCGTGAGGGCTAAGACACACTGGACTGGCTAAACAACGGTTTAATAATAATGATAATGGTACTAATAACATAATCATAATCATAAAAATGATAATATTTGTAATACAATAATCATCATCATCGTGATAATAGTAATGATAATGATAATAATAATAATCATCATCATCATCATCATATTCATAATGATAATGATAAAAAATAACGCTGATCTGGTGAGTGTTCTTTTTTCCTCCAGGTTAGCTCTGCATGCTTCATCACATTGATGACAATAACAAAGACCATGTAATGAAAACAAGCAATCAAAGCAAATCATTTAAAACTTAAAAACAAAACAAAACAAAATGGAGAGAGAGAGAGAGAGAGAGAGAGAGAGAGAGAGAGAGAGAGTACAGATACGCTGGATGATCATTTTAACCAGACTTAGCCATAACAACAACAACAAACTCAACAAATACAACAAATGCGATGAAGGGGAAAAAACGTCAATGAAAAAATAAAAGAAAATCAAGAGAAGATAGGAAGGGCGCCTACTGCAGAGATTACAAGCGTGGAGACTGCGACAGAACAAAACAAAGAATAAACGGAGTGAGAATACGGGCTGCATCATCTACCAATAAGCAAACGTTAGTATTTCTGGCACACAGGGAAAAACAAAATTAATGGATGATTAGAATAAGGAAAGGTATTCATTTGACCAACGTTCCTATTTTTGGAGCATAGAAAAAAATCAATGGTTGAATAGTAGTAAAAATGGATAGTCCTTCGACCAATAGCTCCTAAAAACACCATTCATCTTGTAAATAATAGAATGTTAAGTGAATTTTAATTGGAACGAAGATGAATCACACCCCTAGAGTGTTTGAAACTGATCTTTGCATTCTTTCTTTATATTGTTCTGTGTGAAGTGCATATTTCAGTCTTTGAAAAGAAAATATTCCTTGTAAAGATCAAAGAACAAGAAGAGTTAAAAGCCGACCATAATTGCAGAACTATTAGCAGTGGTAAAGCTCTAAGTTTAAGTCGAGGAAAGAGAGCAGCAACAGAGAGATTTTGCTGGGAAAAGTGATGCATCTATATGATCTTTGAACATTAACAAGTGCAGGTTAACAATTCTTCCATCATTACAGTAATGACTTGGCAAAGATTTGAAACTGAGAGGGAAAAAAAAGTTGAAGATGAAGTAAATGGGAAAATGTCTGTTATAGATATGAAAATCCTTTCACTAGCTGCATGAGGAAACTATCGCAATCCCTCTCGAAGGCAGATCTATTTGTATCGCCTGCTCCGAGGCCTTTCGTCCGCTGGATCGGACTCATCAGGGAGACACGGCTGATTGTGTCTGTGTTCTTGGCGTCAGATAGAGACACACCACAGTCCATAATTCTGTGGTGTTCCGACCGCCAAGGGTTGGAAAAAGAATCCAACAGCACCCCTAAAGCAGCCAGCGAAAGGTAGTAGAATTAAACAAAACGAAAGTGTGGAGAGAGGGAAAAGTTGTTGAAAACTAAAAACATTACGCAAACAGTATAAAATGTAAGGGACAATCTTTGAGCCTATGCTTGAGGATCCATTTAAGGATGCATGGGAGATCAAAAGATATGGAACAGTCGGAGTGGTCAGCTCCGCTGTTCAATAACCCAAGCATTGTCAGTGGCTAAGAATATATATATATATATATATATATATATTTGTTTGTGTGTTTTGGTTATCTGATATCTGAGGCAGGGAAAGGGCAATGACGAACGCATGGTGGAGCAAAGGTGGAAAACGTTTAGCGGCTTGTACCAACCCACCGTTTGATTCAGTGGAATGTCACGGGTTAATACAGTGTTAAGAAAAAAAGAGAGAGAGAGAGAGAGAGAGAGAGAGAGAGAGAGAGAGAGAGAGATGGTAATGGTTATGCTGCATGTAACCCAGCCGACCGCAGAGGGTCATATCAGGGTTTTCACTGCGTTGAAGTTTAACTCACAAGTTATTGAAAAAAAAAAAAAAACATCATTCGCACAACACTTTAAAACACACCTTCCAAAACACACCGGAGTTGTTGTCAAAAATTTTTCCTCCTTAAAATCTGAGATCAGATGACAAATGTTATTCTCCCTCAGAAATTCAAAGATCACATCAGGTGGGGAATCTCTGAATAAGGTGTTCAAGGAGTCTGCTGTAAAGCGATCATGTCTCACACTATGCAAGTCCCAACACTCTGAAAGGATATGTTTCACTGTGAGTGGTTCAGACATGGAATGCACCACGGATCTTCTTCTCCTTTTAAAAGAGAGAGAGAGAGAGAGAGAGAGAGAGAGAGAGAGAGAGAGAGAGAGAGAACACAATCTGACTGAGAGAGAGAGAGAGAGAGAGAGAGAGAGAGAGAGAGAGAGAGAGAGAGAGCAAACGGGGTATGAGAAGTTTCTGTGGCATTAGCCTAGACAAAACTAGGAGGAATGAAAGGTCTGTTCCAAGAATACCATTTGGCCCCCCCCCCCCCCCCCCCCCCCCCCCCCCCCCCCCCCCCCCCCCCCCCCCCCCCCCCCCCCCCTGATTCCGCGACTTAAACTTAGAGCTTCACAACTGGTCATAGGTCTGCGTTTATGATTGTTTTCATCCTTTGTTTTTTTCCTTTGTAATTGCAATGAGTATTCTCTTTTCGCAAACTGAAATATACACTTCGCATCACTATGGGGAACAAAAAATATATTGAAAATGTCAAGAAGTAAGGATTTACAGAACACTAAGGCAGGCAATAGTGTTCACCTTTAGAAGGGATATTTCAATTGCATAGTCTATATGAGGTCTGACTCTCTCTCTCTCTCTTTGTCTCTCTGTCTCTGTCTCTCTGTCTGTCTGTCTGTCTGTCTTCTCTCTGTCTGTCTGTCTGTCTATCTCTCTGTATATTTTTATGAGATATATGAGCAAAAACGCAACACCAAGGGCATTCCGTAGGGATCTAAATGCAAATGAAACACTCTGCATTGGGTATCAACAGTCGATGATCGGAAATCTGCAGGAGAGGTCATTTGCGTTAGCGTTGCATTCAGCAAGAGTCACCCCCGCCGTCTTTATGGGACAGATGCCGGAGGTGGGCAGGCCAAGAGCACTCTCCTTCAGACAGCTTAACACTTCAATGAAAGAGAGAAAATGGCAAAATATAGGTGTGAAATGGTGAGCCTGGAAAGCGGAAAATCAATATTCCGATTGTTAGCCTGGCGTGCGCTTACAATAAATATTTGACCCTCTCGGTTGTTTGTTTGATCCAAGATTGAAAAAAAAGGTAATTCTGCCAGCAACGGAAATGCAGGTGATTATCTTTGCCTGATTTTTCAACGGGTTTAAAAAAGTAATTAGTCTCCACCTCTCATTTGGGTGAGTACTATTTTTTATGTCATTGAAGACACGTGTGTGTGTGTGTGTGTGTGTGTGTGTGCGCGCGCGCGCGCGCGCGCGTGTGTGTGTGTGTGTGTGTTTAAGGGATATATTCTCTCACGATATCGCATGTGAAAACTCGGGGATGGTTTGTGGACTCTACAAGGAAATTTGACCCGCTCTCTGAAAGTCCTTCACTCTCGAGAAGTTTGCACCTGACCAAATAGACCTTTTCATAGATTAACGTATTAGTCGAGGAGAGGGCTTCAGACATTATGGCGTTGTAGTTCGACGTAAGTAATTCGACGTGGAGTCGGTCCGGAATAGCAGAAATGCTGTGGTATTCTTGAGACAAGACTGAGAAATAAAACTGACTTGAAAGTCAGTGGAGATCAACAAAATTTATTTGCAAAAGGAATTTTGCAGACCTGGTTCGGGGCCAACTTGCAGGAGGAGTCATTATAAGTACAGGAGAATCTGGTCATATTTTCGTGTTAAAATTCTTTGTATAATTCAAGAATGTGAAGAAAAATAGTAAAAACGTATTTCATGTAAGAAGTGTGAATAATCCATTTTCCTTTGCTTCCACCAGTCTGCCTCTGTTTTTGTCTTTAAGGGCGTATATACCTCTGTCTGTTCGTGTGCCTGTTTGTCTGCATGTGTGTGTGCAGCTTCTTAGTTATCTGCCCTGCTTCCTCCGACCTTTCTCTCTTTTAACACCCATCCTCATCCCATTCCCTCACTCCCAATAACATTTGCATCACACGCGTGGTCTCTCTTACTTTCAGGCACAGCTGTATTAGCCTAGTGACGTATACTACAGAGGCGTTTCATTGCGTCTGGCGTATTAACTCGCCGAGTGTTCACCTTTAGATGCTCTCTCTCTCTCTCTCTCTCTCTCTCTCTCTCTGGTGTATTAACTCACTCAATGCCCAATGATTCTCTCCACATCTAGATCTCTCTCTCTCTCTCTCTCTCTCAATCTCTCTCTCTCTCTCCCTCAATCTCTCTCTCTCTCTCTCTCTCTCTCTCTCTCTCTCTCTCTCTCTCTCCTCTCTCTCTCTCTGTGGTGAATTAACTCACGCAATGCTCACATTTAATTCTCTCTCTCTCTCTCCCTCTCTCTCTCTCTCTC
Organism: Conus betulinus; assembly: GCA_016801955.1. Taxonomy (NCBI): domain Eukaryota; kingdom Metazoa; phylum Mollusca; class Gastropoda; order Neogastropoda; family Conidae; genus Conus; species Conus betulinus. Next base: position 42,361 of record JADBJO010005401.1, read on the forward strand.
TCTCTCTCTCTCTCTCTCTCTCTCTCTCTCCTCCTTAGACTACCATCTCTCTCAATGCGCACATTTAGATTCTCTCTCTCTCTGTCTCTGTCTGTCTGTCTTGCTGTCTGTCTGTCTGTCTCGTGAATTAACTCACTCAATGCTCACGTGTAATACTCTCTGTCTCTGTCTCTCTTTCTCCCTCTCTCTCCCTGTGTCTCTCTCTTTCTTTTTCTTATTGGTTATTTTCTCATCACCATTCTTTTTTTCGTCTGTTATGCATTTCACTCTTTCTGCTTCTACTATTTGCTAAAAATAATACTACACTTTGCTACACTATGATCCACTTCACAACACAGCACTACCCTTTACTATGTCGTACTATGCTGCTTTGTCCTTCACTAGACCACTACTACGCCGTGCTATACACAACACTGTAATTCAGTGCACTACACTGCTCAATACTACACTATACTACGCTGTGTTTCACTACACTACACTACACTTCACTACATTACACTGCACTATGGTACACTACACTACACTACACTACACTACACTATACTACACTACACTACACTACACTACACTACACCGCGCTCTGTTAGGCCAACGAAACAACCAACCATTTTAGTTAGAGGGGGAAAACAGTCAATTAAACGGGGAGTGAGATAAAGGGGAGAGCGAAGGGTCTAAGGAGGGTAAGTGGGCGAAGGAAGTGGGTGGGTGGGGTGGGTGAAACGGCTGGAGTGGGGGAAAGGGGAGGTAAGAAACGGCAATACGGGAGCTCGTCATTGCTATGTCAAACGAGGGTTGGAGGTGGGGGGAGGGGGGGGGAGGGAGGGGTGGGGTGGGGGGGGGGGCGGAGGCAAACCAGTTAGGGCTGTTAGTTTAGCGGGATGATTCTCTTTTATGATGATCATAACGATGACTCTTATGTTGCTCATGCTGCTGCTGTTATTACTGCTTGCGGACGTCATCGTCATCATCATCATCATCATCATCATCATCATCATCATCATCATCAACATCATTATCATCACCACCACCACCACCGCCACCACCACCACCACCACCATCATCGTCATTTTTTATTATTTTGGGGATTATTAGTAGTAGTTATCAGTCAATTACCATCGTATTTCTTTAAAGTGTACATGCAAATGAGAATGTAAAGGTACTTGGCCAGGAGTCTACACTGAGCTATTCTAAAAGCTGTTTTATCTCTGTCGTGCCCTACCCCCATCTCTCCTGCCTTCTCCTCACTCCTACCCCTCCCCTACCCATGCGACAAACCGCATTCCCCCTGCTGGCAGCACTCACATGGCACTTGTTCTCGCTATGTCTCTCTCTCTCTCTCTCTCTCTCTCTCTCTCTCTCTCTCTCTCTCTCTCTCTCTCTCTCTCTCTCTCTCTCTCTCTCTCTCTCTCTCTCTGTCACACACACACACCACACACACACACACACACACACACACACACACACACACACACACACACGGACGGACGGGCGCACACACACACACACACACACACACACACACACACACACACACACACACACACACATGGACGCACGCACACACACACACACACACACACACACACACACACACACACACACACACACACACACGCACACACACACACACACACATACGCACACACACACACGCGCGCGCGCGCACATACACTCTCTCTCTCTCTCTCTCTCTCTCTCTCTCTCTCTCTGTCCCTCCCTCCCTCTCTCCTCTCTCTCTGTCTGTCTGTCCCTCACTCCTCTCTCTCTCTGTCTCTCTCTCTCTGTCTCTCTGTCTCTCCCTTCCTTTCTGTCTCTTGGTCTTTCTCCCTCCCTCCGTCTCCCTCTCTCTCATTCCATCTCTACCCCTCCCCTCCCCTTCGTTTCCCAGGGTTCGTCCTGTCGCAACTTCAGCACTGGGAAGTCCAGAGGGGTCAACCTACCGCAGGTCGTCATGAAGCAACCCCACCAAAAGAGATACTGCGTTTTGCTGCCCAGTTACTTTGCTGGTGTTCAGAGGAACCTGCTCCGATCCAGCATTTGCGGGAAACCTTCTAGTTTGTTCCCTTCTATTGAAAATAACTGCTTAGTTTCGGAGCTAGCTTGATTGTGTATCCCTTACTCCGGAGGGTGCATCCACGTCCGTCCAACGAAAGTCTCCATTAACTTGCCAGTACTGCTGATCTCCAGGCACAAAGTCACCACTCAGTCCTAACGGGGGACAAAATCGAAACTGAGTTCTCTTTACGACGGCAGGGTATGGAATAGGGACTTCTCTTTATCAAGTCGTCATGAGGAAAACCCACCAAACGGGACTCTGCATTATTATTGAATCACTGAATCTCTGTGGTGGTGTCTGGTTATGCCTGTAGTGAAATGAGGTACAAAGATCCATACCCTGCTTATGTGTCGTGTAACAGAGTCATTGCACCGAGAAATTACTGGATAAAGATGGTGTGTGTGGTGTGTGTGTGTGTGTGGGGGGGGGGGGGGGGGGGGGGGGGGGGGGGGGGGGCAAGTGGGTAGAGCGTCATGACATAATCTTGGTTTAAGTTCCGCAGGTCGATTCCCGTCCGGGACAGGTTGGAGAAGATTTTCGTTTCGGAATTACACTTGTGCAAACTCTAATCCCTTCCTAACCCCCGGATGAAAGACTGTTCATTGAGATCCCCTGTGTAAACACATGCATAAGAAATGCTGCATACAGATGAAATCCATTCCATCTTTCTGTGACTAGTTGGCCATCGACATGAAAACAAAACGCATGTACATAGCTGTCGGGCCTAGACATTATCCCCGAAGACGGAAGGTGGGTACCTTAACGGTGGAATAGAAAACTGTCGCACGCCTAAAAAGTTTCACCAGTAAAGAACCTCGGATTTCAAGTCGAGGAAAGAAGACGGAGACAAAGACTCGAAGATGTCCTCGGTCTGGAACAATCTGCCTTTAAAAGGTGTCTGGCCAACAGGACTTTAATGTCAACAATTACATGAAAAATTCTGGGATCGGTTTGAATTTTTGTAATGCTTACGTCAGCTGCTTGAAATAATTTCAAACCACATCACTTCAGAGTCTTTGTCTTTTTAACACGGCCTACCCGAATGAAATAAAGCACATTGTTTGATTATCTCAATGCTTTATTCATGTGTAACGTAAACAAAATGATATTGATGATCAGCACTGGATTATTGGACGATATCTCACAAAGATTTAAAATAATAGGTCATGCCTACCGAAAAGCAAACACCAAAAGACAGGCAAACAAACAAATAAAAAAAAAAAAACAAGCAAACAAACAAAGAAACTGTAACACATCATTCAAATTGTAGAAGGATGTTGGTTCGAAACTAAATGCTGAAAATGAATTAACGAGAAGTGGTTCTCTCTCGCGGAAAGGAGAATGACAGAAGGGAGGGGGGGGGGGGGGGGGAGGGGCAAAGAAACAGAGGGCGAGAGAGGGGGAGAGAGAAAAATGCGGGGGAAAGGAAACAGGAAGGAGGAGGGAACGGCAGGGCAGAGAGAGAGAGAGAGAGAGAGAGAGAGAGAGAGAGAGAGAGAGAGAGAGAGAGAGAGAGAGAGGAGAGATGTGTGGTGTGTGTGTGTGTGGGGGGGGGGGGGGGGGGGTTGGGGGTAGGGGGTTGCAGATGTCGGTTTCTTATCTCCGTCTCTTCTGGCGTGTGCTAGGCAAACATGCTGTTTTGGGCGCAGACGATATGCTATTTTATGTCCTTGTTATTTAACACGTACGACGCGCACGCGCACGTATGTAAACACACACACACACACACACACACACCACACAACACACACCACACACACACACACACACACACACACACAAAAGCACACACACCACACACACACACACACACACACACACCACACACATACACACACATACGCGCGCGCGCGCGCGCGCACGCGCACGCACGTACACACAAGCTCTCTCTCACACACACACACACACACACACACACACACACACACACACACACACACACACACACACACACGCACACACACACATCTTTAGCATATTTATGGCATTCTGCTCTCACCTTCCTTCTCAAGGAAGTAGAAATAAGAGGATTCGAGGATGTCCTCCACAAGGTCCATCGTACCCCCCCACCCCCATCCCCACCCCCAGCCCCTATTCCCTGATCTGCCCTGTGGCTTCTCTCCCTCTTCTCACTACCCCTCCCCCACCCCCCCCCCCCCCCCCCCCCCCCCACCACCACCTTTTCCTTCCTACTACTCCTTGCTCAGTAGAGAAATCAAATATATATGAAACATATGAGCCTTAAAATAGCATAATTACCGTTATACACTTCATGTTAGCATTGAAATAGTAATTTTAACAAGAACTTGATCATCTTATTTTACCATGAAAACTGCAAATGTTTGTGTGAACACAGTTTTTATGATATGATTTTTTTTTTCGTGATAATTACCTGTTTTAATGTGATAGTTACCTCCTATTTTAGCCACGTTTTCGTATCTGATTTACAGGTATCAATTATTTTCGCATCATAGTTCGCTCTTTTCACGCGCAAATAACTTTTTTGTTATGGTTGTTATCATAGTGGCTATCACTGCATTCAAATCTAGCTCTCTGTGCTCTACGATCCATACTCCTGTTTCTACAACGGGCTGCCTACTTCGGTAAAGCGATCTGAAGAGCTGCCGACTTGCGCTATATTCAGTGGTTTCCCGCGTCATTCAGTCTGTCAGTCAATCGTTTTTTTCGTTGTTGTTCTTTTTGTTTGTTTGTTTCTTTCTTTTTTTTTTTGGGAGGGGGGGGGTGGGGGGGAGTTCTTTGTTTCTTTGTTTGCTAGCTGGTTTGTTTGCTTTTCTTTCATATTTCAGTCAGTCGGTGAATGTTATGTGTATTCGTGTCACCCATTTAAACAGACAAACTGGCCTTCTCTTCCAAAAGTTGATGATGGGATTTTACGTGAGTGTGTGGGGGATGTTAAGCGTTGTTCAAACACAGAAACTGGGCAATGATCACATTCGAAGAACATTTGAGAAGTAGAGTCAGAACCAGAAGTAACTCCGAGGGAAAAAAATTCTCCTGAACCGAAACGATCCAGCGGAGATTCGAACGCACACAACCCCAGGATTAAGAGACTGACGCCCTACC
>JADBJO010005401.1:55000-70000 GCA_016801955.1 Conus betulinus
AAGCACAGTTACACACGACGTTGTGTGCACTTGAGCTGGAAGCTCTCAAAGAAAGTCATGTACGGGTCTACCATTTAAAGCCGTATGATGAGGTAGGGTAATGTTGCTTATAGCCCAGCCGACCACAAAGGGCCATATCAGGGCTGGAAAAAAGACTTCTTGACAGCTTACAAAGGATAAGACCTAAGCATGTGTGTCTGTGCGTGTATGTGTGTCACTGACAATCAAAGAAATGAGAGAGAGAGGCAGAGACAGTCGGCGGGGAGAGGCGATGGGGAGTTGAGTGTGTATATGTGAAAATGGCTGGGGTATATGGCAAGCACGAAGGAAACAGGGAAGGGATGGGGGTTTGGGGGGAATGAGGAGTTGCTGTTTTCTTTTCCCTTTTCTAAAAAGCAAAAATATGTCTCCTGTTTTTGCTTTATGGTATTTTTTGTTTTATTTCATCTTGCCTGGTCTTGTGTTGTGTATCCTTACCAAAAATGTTCAATGATATTGTATTCACTTTATTGTAAATGTTACTTTGTTCACTGGATAAAAAGTCTAGTCATTTGTATGGTTTGTTTTATCAAAATGTCAGATAATATTCTATTCACTGTATTATAAATGTTATTTTGTTCACTGATAATATATAGTAGTGATCTGGATTCGTATTACATTTCTCTGTATCTCGGTCTTTGTGTTTGTGTCTGTCTGTATATCCCAGTCTCTCTCTCTCTCTCTCTCTCTCTCTCTCTCTCTCTCTCTCTCTCTCTCTCTCTCTGTGTGTGTGTGTGTGTGTGTGTGTGTGTGTGTGTGTGTGTGTGTGTGTGTGTGTGTGTGTGTGCGCGCGCGCGCGCTAATCTTTCCCTTTCATTAACACGTTCACATTTTAGCCTGCACACACACACACACACACACACACACACACACACACACACACACAACACACACACACACACACACACACCCTTGACAAAACAAGTTTTGGAAACTTTTCCCATTTTGCCACTCTGCCCCCCGCCTCCCCCTCTATCCTCCCTCTCTCTCTCTCTCTCTCTCTCTCTCTCTCTCTCTCTCTCTCTGCACCTCCCCCTTCCACATTTCGCTTTCTTACCGCTTGCATTCATCTTTTTGTATCCCCTTTCCTTTCTTTCCACAGTGCTTCCTATAAACACAGTTACACCCGATCTTCATTAGCGTCGTGTGGACTTGCGCTGGAAGCTTTCTCAAGAAAGGACAGGCTCACTCGTAAGCCGTGTTGCTAAGAAGAGTTCTGGGCGGCTAACGTAAGCAACAAAACACGTGCGTGCGTCTGTACGTGTATGTGTGTCACTAGGACAGACGAAGGTAATAGAAGAAAGGAGACAGAGGGAGGGATGAAATGGGGGTAGGGTGGGGAGTTGCATGTGTATAGATGTAAACAGGGCTGGGAAATTTTGGAACGGGTTGGCGAGACAGGGAAGTGGAGTGGTTTCTGGTTCCTCCCCTTTACTGATTGAAAATCTGTCCCCGTTTTTCCTCAGTATGTGCTCTCTTGTTTAGTTTTATCTGGCCTGGCCTTGTTTTGTGTTTCTTTACCAAATTGTTCCATGATAGTTCATTCGCTATGTTGACATTGCTTAATGCTTAATAAAGATTAATAGTAAAGTAGAAGGCCACTCGCGAGGGTGCTGACTCCTTGTGCTTGCAGGTTTTTTTTTTTATTTTTTAGCTCAGTTAGTTACTGTGCACTGACTAATAGAGTAATAAATATTCTCTCTTCCCCTACACCCTTACCACCCTCCGCTTCCCCTTGGAAATATGATAATGCTTTTTTTGTCCCGGGTTGAAATCTGGATCCGTATCAAGTCTCTCGCTCTCTCTCTCTCTCTCTCTCTCTCTGTCTCTCTCTCTCTCTCTCTCTCTCTCTCTGCCCTCTCTCTCTCTCCCCTCTCTCTCTCTCTCTCTCTCGCTCTCTCTCTCTGCCTCTCTCTCTTCCCTCTCTCTTTTCTCTGTCTCTCTCCCTCCCTCCCTGTGTGTGTGTGTGTGTGTGCGTGTGTGTGTGTGTGTGTGTGTGTGGTGTGTGTGTGTGTGTGTGTAAGCGCGCGCGCGCGCGTGTGATGTTTCTGGTCGTAAATGGTGGGTACTTTTGAAAACAACTATCGCTATTTTTCAATTGTTAAGATTTCCAGGAAGACCCCCTCCCCCGTACCCCCCTCCACGGATACTGATGAGAGAAGAAGTGCAATTTTTCAAAATTGCATTTATGTGCACATTCAGTCGTGGTGCAGTTTCCGTAGTCATTTTTGGTTAGAAAATGCCACCAACCGACCTACGGTCACCTCAGGATTTCCATAGATCCGATTAGCGGGTAGGATTCCAGCGGGTCAGTATTTCGCCTGTCATGGTCAGAGAGGGGTTTGCTATTTTCACGTCTGATGATCCTGTTAGTACCAGCTAGTAGACCTACTATTAGCTCCTAATACTGACTGGACAGAGTGCAGTACTGTTTCCTCGATTTCTCCGTGGTGTCTCGGCATAATTGCGCCTGCTAACAAATCCGTATTGGCCCCGACGGGTACTCCAACGAGATCAGGGATAATGTTTTCAGGTAGTTAGTTCTGTCTGCTTCCAGTACCTCAACTCGACTAACATGAGAATAGGTACCTGCTAATGTCTGTGTATGTGCAGTTTTGCCTCTGTATGCGCGCTCGAGCGCCTTCACGCGGGCCTGTGTGTGTGTGTGTGTGTGTGTGTGTGTGTGTGTGTGTGTGTGTGTGTGTGTGTGTGTGTGTGACTCTCTCTCTCTCTCTTTTCTCTCTCTCTCTCTCTCTCTCTCTCTCTCTCTCTCTCTCTCTCTCTCTCTCTCTCCTGGCTCCCATTATCTCTCTTTCTGTCACACTACCTTTGTCTCAGTCTGTCTGTCTCTCTCTTTGCCTCTGTCTGTTTCTCAGTCTCTCTGTCTCTGTCTCTCTTTCACTCACTCTCTCTCTCTCTCTCTCTCTCTCTCTCTCTCTCTCTCACTCTCACTCGTAATCCCTCTCTCTCTCAACTTGCTCCCCTATTCCCCCCCCCCCTCTCTCTCTCTCTGCCTCTGTCTGTTTGTCTGTCTGTATGCCTCCTTCTGTCCCTGTCTCTCTCTGTCTGTCAGTCTGTCTGTCTGTCTGTCTGTCTGTCTGTCTGTCTGTCTGTCTCTCTCTCTCTCTCTCTCTCTCTCTCTCTCTCTGACTTACATTAACCTAGTGACATGTCGCTCGGTACAGCTCACCTTCACCTAACTAGTTTTCAAACTTTTCCGGTTCTCCCTGTTTTCTTCAGCGCTTTTTTCGCTTTCTTTTTCTTTTCCTTTCTGAAAACGCATATCGCCATCCTTTCTTCATTCCGTCCTTCGACTTTTCCCAATCTTCAGTCATTCCTGGCTGCCCCCTTTCATCTCCCTTTAGCCTTTCACGCATATGAAAAGGTAGTTCGTTCAGTGCTTTCCTTTGGAAGTGGGGATGTGTGTGTGTGTGTATGTGTGTGTGTGTGTGTGTGTGTGGGGGGGGGGGGCTAAGTTGCTCTTTAGGATGTCTTTGAGATTATGGAGCACAAATGGTAATTAGTATTTACAAAAACGATGTTCATGGACATTTCTAAGCACATGTACGTGACAAAACAATCTAAGAACACCCACGAACCACAATGTTTTACGCACTCAACATAAATGAATCCACAGCGTTCACATCAACGGGGAATAGGCATTGATTTCATTCGTTCATTCATAGAAACTCAGTCTGGATTGTAAGATGAACCACGTAATTATGTGTAAGATCCGAAAGGATGTGAACACCCCTACTCCCAAACACACACACACGCGCGCACGCATGTACGCACACACATACGCACGCACGCACGCACGCACGCACGCATAGACACAGACAGAGAGACAGACAGACACACACAGACACAGACACACACACACACACACACACACACACACACACACACGCACACACACACGCACACACACACACACACACACACACACACACACACACACACACACACACACACACACACACACACACACACACACACGCACATACGCGAGCGCACGCGTGCGTGCAAAGAAAAGGAAATGAAAAAAAATCAAGCGTAATGTTCTTTTGTCTTGGCACTGAGGAAAGGCATATAATGCATGCAAAACATAACAGCGACAAGAACAAAACATCATCAATACCACCACCACCACCACCGCTGCCACCACCAAGAACAACAGTGCACTGTATATTACGTACCTCCATGGTGAGCCCTTTAAAAAACAAGAACAACAAACAAGCTCTCTCTCTCTCGTGCTTCAGAAGAACGTTTTTCTTTCTTCCCTACACTAAATTGCATCAGCCCTTGACAGAAGTTTCTTTTCCTGTCGTCATTCGTTTTCCGCAGTCTCACACCTAGAAATCTCAAAGCGTAATGTACAAAACCTGGCCCGGTGGGTAGCACACTGATCTCCAAAGCGAGAGACTCCTGGATTCGTGGTTTTGAATCTCTTAAATGGTCTTTCTTCTTCGTCTTTTTCCTTTGTTCCAAGTGATCTGAAATGGTGATAAGAACACGAGACAACCACGAGATCCTGTGAGTAACATGCACTTTGTGCAGGTTTAAAAACCCCACGGCGGCAACAGCGGAGGTATTCTCGGTACAGTTCTAAAGGGAAATTGGTGGTTAAGCAAAACCCTGCCTGGGCTGGAGAAAAAAAAAAAAAAGAAACATAGGTAGCGCAACGGTGTGGTCACGCTCTCTTCGCAGTGAGAGCAGTTTGAATTTCCCTCAAAGATTTCTTTTGTGGTGACAGTACAGTACAGTATAGTGCAGTGCAGTAGTGTACAGTACAATACAGTATAGTACAGTGCAATACAATGCGATGCGACACAAAACAATGAAACAAACAAAAAGACTGATACAATGCATTACAATACGCCACAGTGCAATGCAATAGAATACAACACAGCACAGTGCAACACAATACGAAACAATACAACACCGTACAATGCAATACTTTCTTATACATTGTAATACAGGAAACAAAGTGCAACGAAATGCCGCAGAATGCAACACAATACAATACAACCTAACGCACAGCAATGAAGCCCATCCTAACTCTGTCCATCCCAGCCCCACCCAGGCACAACACAATCCGATACAAGACAGTGCGGTACAGTGCAGTACCATTTCACATAAGACCAGCAAGAGAAGTCAGGACAAACAAGACAAAACGAGACAAGTCAATACAGAACAATAGAATATGATACATCACGACACAGTACAGTACAGTCTCATGCAATAAGTACAGTATAACATAATATGGCACAATACAAAAACAACATAACAAATACTGAAATTAAAACCAGCTACTGGTACCCTAATCAACCCTTAATTATGAACATGTTTCCAATCATGCCCGGGTTATCTTGCAGGCAGACGGGGAAGCAGAGAGACAGACAGACGTTGGGAGAACTCAAAGGGCATGCTGCTCACAGGACCTCGGCTATTTGTCTCGTCCGTCGCTGGGGTCACATGACGGTTGACGGGGCAGACAGGGCTACGCACTGCTCTCTGATCTCTGTGGAACTTTGGTATCCTGAAACCATAAAGACATCTCCGGAAAATATCACGCATCAAGTTCCTCTGGCAAAACAGACTCAGCATGAAACTAAAAACATGGGTAGGAAAACCAAAATATGTAATTCTACGTTGACAAAAGACTCGTAGGTGAAGTCCGTCAGTTCGTTAACATTTACATGCAGAGAAATACAATAGTTAAGCAGTCCTTCAATTTACTTTAGGAGAGAGGAAAGGGGTGGTTAAGGGGAGGTCAAAGCTGTAAGACTAAGCCTCTCAAAGACGTATTTTACTGTGTCGCATCTTCTTTGCCATTTTGGTGGCATTACCCCCCCCACACTGCTCATTCCACCTCTATGTCCACAGCCAGGTCCTTGCTTGTCCCCCCGACGGCAGCCCTTACACTTCAAAGGGATCAGTCATCATAAGGCAACTTACCAGAGGAGACACTGCACTGCTGACAAATCACTTTGATGGTGTTCACAGACACCTGTCCTGATCCCAGCATGTGCAGGACACCATCTTCTGAGCTCAACTGCTGACATCAGTTGCTTATTTCACAAGCCAGATTTAGTGAGCTTTCTCCTCCAGAGGGCGCAGTCGTGTCCATCCAACGACAGTTCCCATTGTTTGCCAGTTCTGGCCAGTTCTGCAGGAACTGAACAAGGATACAGATATGGAGAGGAAATTCAACTGCGTTCATCACAGGAGCAGGGGGTGAAAGGACACATAATTTCAGACTGTTTTTTTTAATCTGTTTGAAGAGGACAGCGATGATGCATATGATGCTATGGACTTCCAATTAGATCCATAGGGAATAAGAATGATGGAGATGACGCTATGGAATTTCCATTCAGGTCTGTGAAGGGGGATTGCGGGGGATGAAGATGGTACTATGGATTTCCATTCAGGTCTGTGGAGGATAAGAATGATGAAGATGGTACTATGGATTTCCATTCAGGTCTGTCTGTGGGGGATTTCCATTCAGAATGATGAAAGATGGATGGTACTATGGATTTCCATTCAGGTCTGTGGGGGATAAGAATGATGAAGATGGTACTATGGATTTCCATTCAGGTCTGTGGGGGATAAGAATGGAAGGACTAAGAATGGGGATGAAGATGGTACTATGGATTTCCATTCAGGTCTGTGGGGGGATAAGAAGGTCTGTGTGGGGATGATGAAGATGGTACTATGGATTTCCATTCAGGTCTGTGGGGGATAAGAATGATGAAGATGGTACTATGGATTTCCATTCAGGTCTGTGGGGGATAAGAATGATGAGATGGTACTATGGATTTCCATTCAGGTCTGTGGGGGATAAGAATGATGAAGATGGTACTATGGATTTCCATTCACGTCTGTGGGGGATAAGAATGATGAAGATGGTACTATGGATTTCCATTCACGTCTGTGGAGGATAAGAATGATGAAGATGGTACTACGGATTTCCATTCAGGTCTGTGGAGGATAAGAATGATGAAGATGGTACTACGGATTTCCATTCAGGTCTTGTGGAGGATAAGAATGATGAAGATGGTACTATGGATTTCCATTCAGGTCTGTGGAGGATAAGAATGATGAAGATGGTACTATGGATTTCCATTCAGGTCCGAAACGGCACGACAGGGCTTTACCATACACTCAACCACATGATATATCCTGACGTCGATTAGTTTTGCGAGATACAAGCACCTGACGTGTCGTTCAGGATGTTTGAGGTGAAACTCTCCATGCACGCATCTAGGAAATAAATGAAATTCGACTGCGAGGATTCAGTCTTCCTATATAATCAGCCCATGGTTGGATCAACTCTGGAATAAGAGCGTCTCGAGATAGAAATATCCCACAAAAGAATGGATCTGAAAAGATTCAAGCCAGCACTTGTCCAGCCAAGAATCCACGGAGTGAAACACTGCACCACAGCGGCTGGTAAGCCTATGGAGGAAAAGTCTTACCGCACTCTCTTGTGCAGTTGCATTTTTACACAGGTGAACGAACGAGACAGCATGTTATTATAAAGTGAGCAACACTTCGGGAGACAAATGGGGGCAGACGGTGTGGGGGACTAATAGTTCTTCGCCCCTCGGGCTGTCCCCTCATGGTTGGCGTTGTGAGCATGATCGGCGGCTACTTAACCCATTCTCCTATGCTTCAGGCATGAGCGGCGGATGTTGAGGCAGTGGGGGTACTTTGGAAGTCTGAGAGCCAGACTGTTATTCGAGAAAGGCGATTGTGAAGGGTTTTTGGATAGTATCACTGCCCTCCTCTCCCCCCAGCTTTCCCCTGCATCCTTCACGTCGTCCACCTACACCTTCCTCCCTCGTGTTTCAGCAATAATCTGTGTTTTGAAAGAGAGAGAAAAGAAGAAACGTTTCATATACATTTGGAAAGGAAATAATGTCTGTGGAACTCACAACATATATATATATATATATATATATATATATATATATATATATATATATATATATATATATATATATGTGTGGTGTGTGTGTGTGTGTGTGTGTGTGTGTGTGTGTGTGTGTGTGTGTGTGTGTGTGTGGTAAACATCCAAACAAAGAACTCAACAACAATCACGTAAAATGTTTCCCAATATTTCGACCTTTTGGTCTTCCTCAAGGGACTTTAATGACTATATATATATATATATATATATATATATATATATATATATATGTGTGTGTGTGTGTGTGTGTGTGTGTGTGTGTGTGTGTGTGTATGCGTGGGCGTACGTGCGTGTATGTGTGTGCGTGTGTGCATGTTTGAAGTGAGTATGTGCACGCGCGCATGCGCACGCATGTGTGTGTGTGTGTGTGTGTGTGTGTGTGTGTGTGTGTGTGTGTGTGTGTAGTCTTGTTTTGTGTTTCTGTACCAGTTTCTTCAAAGATATTTTATTCGTTCTGTTTGAAGTGCTCTATTCATCATAGGAATTGGCGATGAAGTAGAAGGTCGCTCGAGAGATCGCAGTGCCACGTCAAGGCCGAACAGTTCGTCACTTGCAGGTTTCTGCCATAGTTTTGTTTTTTGTGCACTGATTCAGTAACATCCCTCTTCTCGCAGTTCTCCTTCCCCAACCCTCAATATGTTTGTTATATTGCTCACTATTCCAGGTTATTATCTTGATCCAAACCAAATCTCTCTCTCTCTCTCTCTCTCTCTCTCTCTCTCTCTCTCTCTCTCTCTCTCTCTCTCTCTCTCTGTGTTTTTGTCTTTGTCTCTTTGTCTGTTTCTCTGTGTCTCTTCCTGTCTTCCCGTCTGTCTGTGTGTCTGTCTGTGTGTCTGTCTGTGTGTCTGTCTTGTCTGCCTGCCTGTCTGCCTATGTCTGTCTGTCTATCTCTGTCTCTGTCTGTCTGTCTGTCTGTCTGTCTCTGTCTCTGTCTCTGTCTCTCTCTCTCTCTCTCTCTCTCTCTCTCTCTCTCTCTCTCTCTGGGCGTCCTGATCTTTTATTTGACATTTCAGCTCATACATACACCTTTACTAAACAAAAACCGTGGAACTTTTCCATTTTCGCCACCCAGTCAAGCTTCTACCCCTACCCCCACCCCCCCACCCCCACCCCCCCCCCCCCCAGCCCCCTCCTTGCCCTGCTCTCCCCCCTCTCTACACCTCTTTCTTCCACCTTTCGCGTTCTTACCTCCCATGTTCATCTTTGTTGCACCCCTTTCCTTTCTTTTTTTCACAACACTTCTTGTAAGCATAGTTACACCCAACGTTCATTGGCTTGTCTGGACTTGAGCTGACGGTTCTCCCAAGAAAGCAATGGACGAAATTTACACATCAGTCGTATTGCTAAACATAAGCCTGGACAGCTGACATAAGCTAAGAAACACGCATGTGTGTCTGTGTGTGTATGTTTGTCTCTAAGATGAAGGCAATTTAAGAAAGGAGGAAGGCAGAGGAAAGGAAGGGGTGGGGGTTTGGATGGGGAGTCGGGTGTCTGTATGTGTGAACAGTGTCAGGACATATGGGAACGGGGGAAGGAGAGTTGGGTAGGGATGGGGACTACATATATTGCTGGTTTCTCCACCTTTCTGTTAAAACAATCTGTCCTCCTTTTCCCTATGACATTTTGTTTTGTTTTATCTGGTCTGTTTCTTTTTTTTTTTTTTAGGAAAAGAGGGAGCTTGTTATCGTCGGGACACAGACAAATAAAGTACAGGACAAAACACAATGCATTTCGACCTCTTGGGTCTACTTCAGGCAAAGACAAATAACATTAATGATAGTGAAAACGAACGAAAATCCACCTTTCTTCCCAGTTCGGAGAAAAAAAATCGAAAAGGGAACCTGGTCTGATTTTTTTTCTTCACGATTTGTTTGACGATATTGTTTTGTGTTATGTCGATATGCTTTATGCTTCGTGAGAATGATCAATGACGTACCCAGGCACTCTGGAGTGCGCAGACCCCTGTCAAACGCGAACAGTCCATGTCCTTGCAGGTTTCCATTTCAGTTTGGTACTGTGCACTGATTTGATTTATAGTTTCTCTTTCCCGACTCCCCTGTATCTCTCTACCTTTCACATAAATGCTGCTTTGCTCACTACTTCAGGTTTGAAACCAAAGCCTGTTCCAGATCTCTGTTGCTGTCTCTGTCCGTCTGTCTTTCTGACTGTCTGCCTCTGTCTGTCTGTCTGTTTGACTGTCCAGGTCTCTTTCGTGTCCCTGTCTGTCTGTGTGTTTGCCTGTTGGTCTGCCTGTCTGTCTGTCTGTTTTCTATTTCTCTGCCTATCTTCCACGTCCTGTCTGTCTGTCTGTCTGTCTGTCTGTCTGTCAGTCTGTCTCCATCTGTGTGTCTCAGTGTCTTGTGTCTCTCTGTCTCTGTCTGTCTGTCTGTCTGTCTGTCTGTCGGTGGGTCTGTCTGTCTGTCTGTCTCTTGTCAATGTGTGTGTATGTATGTGTGTGTGTGAGTGCGCGCGCGCGTGTGTGTGTGTGTGTGAAGTTTCTGATATTACATCTAGGGTACTTCTGGACACAGTACAGAACTATTGCCATTTTTTTTTTGTTTGTTTTTCAAGATTTCCAGAAAGAGCTTTTGATGTTTTGATGAGATAAGAGGTGTACTTCTCTAGTTAACGCATTTATGTGAACGTCAGTCGTGATGCAGATTGAGTCGTAGTTTTTTGCTACCAAATGCCACCTCCTAGCTTGCCGTATTGTCGGGATTTCCATAGAACCAATTAGCGGGTAAGATTCCTGCGGTCAGTATTTTGCCTGTCATAGTCAGAGAGGGGTTTGCTATTTTCATGTCTGATCATTCTGTTAGTACCAGCTAGTAGACCTACTATTAGCACCCAATACTAAGTGGACCGAGTGCAGTACTGTTTCTTAGATTTCTCCCTGGTGTCTTGACTTACTGTCGCTGGCTAACAGATCCATATTGGTCCCGATGGGTACTCCAACACGATCAGGGATAATCTTTTCAGATAGTTGGTTCTGTCTAGTTCCAGTACCTATACTCGACTTACATGAATATAGGCACATGATTATGTCTGTGAGTGTACTCTCTCTCTCTCTCTTCTCTCTCTGTCTGTCTGTCTGTCTGTCTGTTGTCTGTGTAATTATCTGGGCTGGCTTGCCTGCTCTCTCTCTCTCTCTTCTTTTTCGTTTTCTCGCTCTCTCTCTTTCGTATTCTCTCCTCTCGTCTCTCTCTCTCTGTTTTGTCTGTCTGTGTACTTATCATGCCTGTTTTGCTCTCTGTCTGCCTGTCCAACTCCTTTCCCTATCTCTCTCTTCTCCCCTCTCTCCGTCTCTCTCTCTCTCTCTTCTCTCTCTCTCGAGTCTCTCTCTCTCTCTCTCTCTCGCTGTCCTCTCTCTCTCATCTCTGTCTTTCCATCCTCTCTTCTCTCTTCCTCTCTCGCTCCATCTCTCTGCCTCTCTGCCTGTCTGTCTGTCTGTTGTTGTCTGTCTGTCCTCTCTCTCTCGCTCTCCTCCTCTCTCTCTCTCTCCCCTCTCTCTCTCTCTGTCTCTCGCTCTCTCTCTCTCGCTCTCTCTCCTCTCTCTCTCTCTCTCTCTCTTTCTCGCTGGACTACATTAGCCTATGACATGTCGCTCGGTACACTGGGCACCTTCACCTAACAAAGTTTTCAACTTTTTCCGGTTCTCCACTGTTTTAGCGTTTTTTTTTTTTCGCTATCTTTTTCTTTCCTTCTGTGAAACCCATAACGTCATCCTTTCTTCTTTCTGTCCTTCGACTCTTCCCACGTTTCATTCATTCATGGTTGCCCATTTTCATTCCCCATTAGCATTTCACGCTAAATGGAAGGGTAGTTCGTACGGTGCTTTTCTTTGGAGGTGTGGGGGTGTGGGTGTGGGTGGGGCTAAGTTGCTCCTTAGCATGACTTTGAGACGATGAAGCAAACGTGGTAGTTAGTATTTAAACATGTTTTTTACAGTTTAAAAAAACAAAACAAGAACAACAACACAACAACAAACACCCCCCAAAAAAAAAAACAAAAACAAAACAAAAAAAAAAAAAACAGCCGATGTTTATGAACATTATCAACCACATGTACAAAACAAAATAAAAGCGCCCCCCAAAACGCAGACATCTGTAAAACACTCAATATAGATAAACCCAGTAGTATAGAGACTAAAGCGATGAAGGTATTATTTTGTTCGTTCGTTCATAGAAATCCAGCATGGTTTGAAAGATGAACCACATGACTGTAAGTTGGGAAAGATGAGGAACACACACACACACACAGACACACACCACACACACACACACACACACACACACACACACACACACAACACACACACACACACACACACACGAAAAAAAAAGGGAAAGAAAAATTGAGCAAACATACTGCTCTTTTTTTCTTGGCACTCAAGAAAGGCATATAATGTTTGCAAAACAAAGCAACGACAACGACAAAAAAGCAAAACAACATCAATACCACCACCATCACCACCACCACCACCACCACCAACATCAACAGGAACAGTGCTCCGTATATTGCGTACCTCCATGATGAGGCCCTTAAAAACAAGAACAGCAAAACAAGCTCTCTCCATCCCTTGTGTAACAGAAGAAGATGTTTCTTCTTCCCTGCAGTAAATGTCATCAACCTTGAAAGGTGTTTCCCTTTGGTCATTCTTTTTCCTCAGTGTCACACCTAGATATGTCAAAGCGGAATGTGGAAACTTGGCCCGGTGGGTAGCGCACTGAACTTGAAGGTGTGAGAATCCTGGATGGTGGTTTGTATCTCTCAAATGGTCTTTCT
Source organism: Conus betulinus (assembly GCA_016801955.1). Classification (NCBI taxonomy): domain Eukaryota; kingdom Metazoa; phylum Mollusca; class Gastropoda; order Neogastropoda; family Conidae; genus Conus; species Conus betulinus. The sequence continues at coordinate 67,800 of JADBJO010005401.1, forward strand.
TCTTTTTTCCTTTCTTTCAGATGGCCTGAAATGGTGATCAGAATACTTTTTAGACAAGACAATTTAGCAGAGTTCCTGTTGAGCAACGTGCACCTTGCGCAGGTTTAAAAACCCCACTGCAGCAACAGCAGAGGTATCTTTGGCAAAAACACTGAAGGGAAATGGATGTTGAGCATAATCCTGTCTGGTTAGAAAAAAAGGAAAATAGTATGGGTGGTGCAGCGGCATGGTCATGCGCTCCTGGGTGGAATAGCAGCTTGAGTTTCACTCAAAGATTTCTTTTGTGATGTCAATATAGGTCAGTACTGTACAGTACAGTGCAATACAATACAATGCAATGCAATGCTATAAATTTCAGTTTCAGTTTCATCAAGGAGGCGTCAGTGCATGCGGTCTAGTTCATATACGCGACACCACATCCACTAAGTTTTGAGACACTCTGCTCATGATTTAAAGCTGATGGATAAATCAATTAATAACTAAGGTGAAAAAATTTCACTACACACACATGCAGGGATAAAAATGGCACAGCCAATGTTAGGTAGGTACTCAAGGTCTGACCAGCATGTTGGGCTAATGTGAAGGTCAGACATCTGCTAAGTAGTAACCGTACAATGATATGAAATACAATAAATACTATGCCACACAAAACAATCTAATGCAATATAATACAATGCAATGCAATGCAATGCAATGCAATACAGTATGATGTAATGCAACACAACGCAATAGAGTACAATGCAATGCAATAGGATACAATCTGATACACTGCAATGCAATGCAATGCAATACATTACAATGCGATCCACTATAATGCAATCGAATGCAATGCAATGCAAAATAATGTAATGCTATGCAATTTAATGCAGTGAAAAACAAAGCAATACTATACAACACAACACAATGCAATACAACACAACAGAATGCAATACAACACAATACAGTGCACTACAATGCAACACATTGTCGTACATTACTATTCAACACAACACAATGCAATGCAAGGCAATGCAGTATAATGTAATACAATGCAACAGAATACGATGCAATACAATGCAATAGATTTTAGATATTACAGTACAAAGCAACGTAGTGCAGTGCAATGCAGCAGAATGCAATACGATACAATACACTTAATGGAACGCAATGAATCTAACCCAACCCAACCCAGCCCAAATACAACACAATCCGATAAATACAGTGCGGTACAGTACAATACAATTTTACATAAGACCAGGCAAGATAAGACAAGGCAAACCAGAAAAAGACCAGACAGGACAAAAACAAAAAATGCATTAATGTTCAATGCAACATGACACAGCATGGCACTGTTCAATACAATGCTATGCATAAGTACAGTAGCATATGACATGATACAATACAATACAACATAACCAGTACAGAAATCAACACTGGCTACTGGCACCCAACACAATGCTTAATCATGATGCTTCAAATAATTTCTAGGGTATTTTTTGCAGACTGGTTGAGAAACACAGAGAGAGACAGATGTTAAAAGAATTCAATTTATAACTGTGTGAACTGTGAAGGGAAATGTATGAGAGACATACAGATTTCTTGCCAGGGCTTAAATGACAGGTGGCTGGGCAGACCAGGATGCCTACTGCTCCCTGACCTCCATGGAACTTTGCAATTCTAAAACAATGAAGAAACCTCCGGAGATATTATGCACCAAGTTCACATTGCAAATGTACTCCATATGAAACTAAGCAAATCCACAGCAAATGCAAAATACATAGATCTAACTCAGTTAAACACTGTAAGTAAAGTCTATCAGTTCCTAGTAATTACAAGCAGAGAAATGAAAAAAGAAAGTTAAGCAGGCATTTAACTTTCTCCGAGAGAGGGAAAAGCGTGTGTGTGTGTGTGTGTGTGTGTGTGTGTGTGTGTGTGTGTGTGTGTGTGTGTGTGTGTGTGTGTGTGTGTGTGTGTGTGTGTGAAGGCCCTGTGACTTAATCCCTCAAAAACGTTGTTTGTTTTGCTGTGTGTGACCTGTTGTATGCCATCTTTGTGGCATTATCCCCATGCCACTCATTCCACCTCCATGTCCACAGCCAGGCCCCTGTTTGTTCCACTGCAGCGCCTACAGTCCACAGGGACCGGTCACTGCTCAGTCATCATGAGGCCCCTGCCTTGACTTTGGGCTGTTGTCAGGCCACAATAGACAAAGGCTAGAACAC
>JADBJO010005401.1:75000-77500 GCA_016801955.1 Conus betulinus
CAAAACAAAAACACATCAATGAGAGAGACACTTGACACTTTAATATCATTGACTTACAGTCCTAATGACATGGGTGATACGTCATTTTCATTTTTTTTTTAAAGCAATTTCAAAGGTGGACAAAAGAAATTTATGTGCAAGAGAGAAAAGAATTCACAGAACGTAGAAGAATGAAAGAGAACGAGTTTAAATGAACTGAGAATGAAAAAAGCTTTAAGAATCAATGAACGGCTCTAAAACCTTTTGGTCCTTGATACGAAAAGTAAACAGGAAGAAAATAGTGTACCATGAAATTTCTTTACAACAATGGTATCATCACTTTTCCAGCGTTTTTCAATGAAGGTGGGAGGTTGCCTGCTGATGAAATTGATAATGACGATGATGATGACAATGTCGATCCCTTATTTAGTGATCAGATTGGTGAAGAAGAGGTTATTGCAAGTATTAAGAAACTTAAGTCGGGGAAAAGCGCGGGTTGGGATAAGATTATAGGAGAGATGCTAAAACACGCCAGTCCCGACATCATTCATTTCCTTGTTACTCTCCAGTCCTGACATCATTCATTTCCTTGTTACTCTAGTCAACAAACTTTTTGAAACTGGATCCTTTCCTTTGGAGTGGACAAAATCATTATTATACCATTGCATAAGAAAGGTGATGTGAATAATCCTGACAATTATCGCGGAATATCTCTTACAAGCATTATAAGTAAGGTGTATACACATATTTTGAACAAGAGATTAACAAACTGGGCAGAAAGAAAAAAAAGAATTGTAGAGGAAGAGGCGGGTTTTAGAGATGGATATTGTACAGTGGACCATATTTCTACATTGTTTGCTTTAGTACAGAAATATTGTCAAAAACAATCAGAAACTGTATGCGGCTGTTGTCGACTTTAAAAAAGCGTTCGATTCCGTTAACCGTAATTTACTGTGGAATACTCTGCGAAGAAGTGGTATTAATGGTAAGCTTTATAGAGCCCTCAAAGGGGTGTATGATTCAGTGCTTCTATGTGTGCGTGACAGACACGAATATACAGATTTTTTTTTCCCCGTGTTACTGTGGAGTGAAACAAGGATGTTTGTTAAGTCCAAATATGTTCTCCTTTTTCATTAATGAATTAGAAAATCGAGTTATCAAGAAGAGGAAGACACGGTGTCCAACTTATTCCGAATGCTGTGGAACTATTTTTGTTATTATTTGCTGACGACATAATTCTCCTGTCTGGAACAGTTTGGGGACTACAGAACCAGTTTAATGTATTGAAAGAAGAGGCAGATAGTTTGGGGTTAACACTAAAATTTATATAAAACAAATATAATAATTTTTCGCATGAGGGTCACTTGTCTGCTTGGGAGAAATGGTACTACGGAAATGTCGAAGTAAAAGTTGTCAACTCTTATAAATACCTTGGAATGCTGTTTACAACCAGACTTAGCCTTAATTTAACTTGGAATGAAACTTGTCAAAAAGGGAAAAAAAGGTGTAATGGAAATACTTAACGCTAAGAAAACTAAATTGTATTGATGTTTCTGTGTTTTGGAAAATGTTTGACACGCAAATTGTACCTCTCCTTACATATGCCGCTGAGATCTGGGGATTATACATAAATAGTCAGATGGAGAGAATGCATACCTTTGCAATGAAACGTTTTCTGTATGTTCCAATGCACACTTCAAACAAATTTTATATGGCGAAACTGGGCGATACCCTTTATATGTAAAAAACTGACATAAAAATGTGTTAAATTTTGGTTTAAATTGTTGAAACTGCCACAAAGTAGATTCTCTAGACAGGCATATGATATGTTAATACAAATGGAAAGAGGTAAAGAAAACTGGGCTTCTCGGATTAAAAGACGTTATGTCAGAAAACGGTTTTGCGATTGCCTGGATGAGCCAAGGTGTAGGTAATGAGCTGTTGTTTATCTCAGAATTTAAAACCAGATTAATTGATTCGTTTTAAACAAAACTGGCATTCAGACATGGAGAATAAAGAAAAATATCGTTGGTTCTATTCTTTCAAAAGCATATTTCAACCTGAAAAGTTTCTAAAAGTTGTTGTGAATAAATGGCACCGGACTAATTTAGCCAGATTCTGACTAAAAACCCTTGGTTTTAATGCTAACAAAAATGGTTTCAGCCTGGTACGTCTACAGATTCACCTTGCCCTGTGTGTGTAATTCCATTGTTGATGATGGGATTCACTTTATTTTCTACTGTAAAGTCTATGACAACCTGAGAAAAAGTGGTCCATTGTTTGAAAAAGACATTGTGGTAAGAAAAGATTTGTTTTCTCTGCTTTTATCAGAAGATGACATTTTTCTGAATTTGTTGGCCAAATTCATTTCGGAAGCCTGGAATCTTAGATACAAAACATCATTTCTGCTAGGAGTACTATGGTAAGGTAAGGTAGTAATGAGAGAGAGAGAGAGAGAGAGAGAGGAGAGAGAGAGAGAGAGAGAGAGAGAGAGAGAGAGAGACGTCGTATATATGTATAT
>JADBJO010005401.1:95000-100000 GCA_016801955.1 Conus betulinus
GTGTGTGTGTGTGTGTGTGTGTGTGTGTGTGTGTGTGTGTGTGTGTGTGTGTGTGTGTGTGTGTGTGTGTGTGTGTGTGTGTGTGTGTGCTCTGGAGCGTGCGAGACTGTGAAAGACCGTTTCAGGCTGGCAGAGAATGGTTGTTAAAAATGACATAGATATCATTCATAATTGTGATTAGCTTATAATGAAAATAATAACAATGATAATAGTAACAGTAGCCTAGCAACAGCAACAACAGCTGCTACAACAAACAACAACAACAACAACAACAACAACAACTACTACTACTACTACTGCTACTACTGCCAGCACCAGCACTAGCACCACAATAACAACAACAAGAACGGAAATGATAATGATGATGATGATGATGATGATTATAATGATGATGATTGGAAAGAAGTGAATGAGTTAAAGCATTTCCATACAATTATAAATAAATGTTTACCCGAAAGAGAGAGAGAGAGAGAGAGAGAGAGAGAGAGAGAGAGAGAGAGAGAGAGAGAGAGAGAGAGAGAGAGAGAGAGAGAGAGAGAGATTTGATGTGCACAGGGACTATGTTCGATCTGTGTCTTGTTTTGTCATCGTCTGCTTTTTTATCCCCAAGATGTTATTGTAATGCAGACTATACGATTCGCCGAATTCTGTCAATTTTTAAATGATTGGAGCTCATCAAGATGTCCATTCAGCGGTTGGAAAGTGCGAGTTCCGCTCGTTTTCGGTCGTCAGTCAGATCCCAAAGAACGTCTCGGTGTGAAGCGGTAGTATGGGAGATAATTCAAGAACTATGCTCATTGGTCGACATTTCGGACTCCCTGTGTCAGTCAGTCATCGACGTAGTGTTCCGAAGGCAGGCCAGCTTATTTTCCTAGTTTCTGCTGCGTTTGTTGTGAGTATTTTTTTTTTTTTGTCCTGCTTTATATTGAATTACTCTTGATAACAATTCGTTAGAATATATAGATTAATCTTCCATTTCTGGATCAACTAGTAATAAAGTAGTGAGTTATGTCTGATATAGTGTTGAAAGAGTGAACACAGCTAATAGTGCATTGATAGAATTAACTTTACAGAACTGTGACCAGTTTTTCTCGCTGTGGAAAGTTTTTCTCAACGTCAAAGTAACTCCGAAACAACTTACGTTCGGGACCCCTCCCCCACCCCCCTTCTGTTAATAAAAAGGTTCTGTCGATCAATATGACTAGGTGGCAAAATCCAACAACTGTGCACTTTCCATATAGCTAGCTTTCTGTTTTGGCATTATTGTGACAGTTCCTTTGGTGCGGAGATTGTTGACTACAGACCCCTTACCTCTCTCCCACCCGCTAGGAAATAAAAACAAAAACAAACAAATCAAAACAAAAAAACAAAACAAGACAAAAAACAACAACAAAAAAACAATGATTTTTCTCGACGAGGATTTCCTTTCGTGCAACCGTTCTCTGTGTAATTTCTAATCACGTATTTGAGGCGTATTGTTGAAGCTTAGGGCCTTGTACATTCGCTTGTTATCTCTTTAAAACAGCCAGCAATACAGTCTCTGCGATGAAATATGCCTTGATACTTGAAGGAAGCGTTCAGATACTTTGCCCGAGGATGAGGCGAGAGGGCGTTATCGTGATCGAGCACTGTTGGTTTGGTGTGGTGTTTCTCGGGTTGAGGGTCTGGTTCGCCCGTTTGCCAACATTGTGTTAGCCGTGTCACCATGAAACAACTTTCCTTTTCTTGTGGAGATCAGCTTTTGATAAGTAAGAGTGTGTGTGTGTGTGTGTGTGTGTGTGTGTGTGTGTGTGTGTGTGTGTGTGTGTGTGTGTGTGTGTGTGTGTGTGTGTGTGTGTGTGTGTGCGCGCGCGCGCGCACGCACTTCCTCATTCGAGTGGTGGAGTGGGGTGGAAGGGAGGGACGTGGTCCAAGTTAGACTTTAGTTTCTTTCCTCGTCGAGTTTAGGATTTAATGTAGAGTGTGTGTGTGTGTGTGTGTGTGTGTGTGTGTGTGTGTGTGTGTATGGGTGCGTGGGTGCCGTTTGGATGGCAAAATGGAGACGGGGAGGGGTGGGGGAGGGGGGGGGTCTGGGTCAGTGGACTTGGGTTCTCCCTTTTTCAGATTTTAATGGCTGGTGCTTATAGGTGGTGCAGTGAGGGATGTGAGTAATCTGTGTAGGTTGTCGTCCTCAATCATTCTCCTTTCTGCTAATCTTTTCTAATTGAGAACCCTCCCATTATTTTATTGATGGTACAGAATAGCGCCCTCATCTCTCTCAGAGTTGAAAATTAATTACAAAAACACCATTGCTTCCTTAAAATTATTTTCCTTTTCAGTTAGGAGAATTTCCATTCATACCACCCCTCCACTAACCACTAAATCAACTTTTTATCTACGTGTTAAACTCATTTAGTAAAACTTACGGGTTCATATATTTCCTTGTTCTCCCTTTTAACATTCGACAATTTAGTCCGCAGTCAGACTCTCCTTGACTTCTGAGCGAAGAAAGTATCTGGGGGTTTTTGTATAGGGGTTAGAATGGGGGCATAATCACGATTGAAAACTACCGTTTGTTGTTGTGCTCTCACCCGTTCCTTCTTTTTGAAGGGGGAGAGTGGGTGGAGGGGCGGCGGGGGTAATGACGGGGGCGGAGAGGGCAGAAGGGGGCGGAAGGGGGGGGGGAGCAGACGGCTTGGCTTGTCCCCGATAGAAAATGTCTTCCAATACCATTTTGGTAACGTCCTCGTAAAACAATGCTTCTTTCCATGTGGATTTAAGGATTTGATATGAGCATCGGGAAGGGGGGGGGGGGGGGGGGGGGAGCAGGGGGCGGGAACAGGGAGGGAATACACGCACACAGTCTCTGGCACCCAAGTGTGTGAGTAAATGTGGAGATGGTTGTAGAATAAGGAGTAAGGGTAGGGTGGAGCGTGTTTCGCGTGGTTTTTCAGATTCTAGTGGCAGTTTCTTACGGTATGGAAGAGAAAGCTGTCAGTATTCAGCGTTTGTTGTGTAGGTTCCCTTTATCCCCTTTTCCCTGTTTGACCGATTGGATAGGTCTGTGGACACCACGCCGCTGGATTCATGATATTTCTGAATTAACGGGCATGTGTTCAATGTGGGCTCTCTTCGGAAAGAATGGGCATGCTTGTGTGTACGTTCATTCAGACTCATCCCCCCATCTACTATCCCTGCACCCTCTCCTCCCTCCCGATACTTTGGAGAGTCTTTGCTCGGATTACATATATACTAAGGAAGGGCCTGTTAACTCAGCAACTGGAAACTGTTTGGTTAGGAATAAAAGAAATACTGGTAGGATTTTAAGCATGTCTGAATGTCAGGGTGTATGGGGTGTACGTTGCTGTGTTTTAAAATAGTGTATTGCTGGGTTGATGTTTACAAATGCTACTTACTGTGGCTGACAGTTGATGTTGGATGTCGGAGTGCCATTGAGTTCTGCCGAAGGCGATTCCTTACTGATCCAGGCCATTCTGATGACAAAAGTGTCGAATCTGATCCAGCGCAGGTGTGTGCGTGAACCTTGGCCCCTTAAGTGGTGGTCGTACTGCTTCTTTTCGTATTTAGGCAACAGGGCTTCTAGGGTAGGTTATTGGATGGGATGTCTTTTTTCCCCGAGGGGTGTATGCAGGCTTACAAAGACAGTGTGTTAGTGTGCAAGTTCAAAGATGGCTACCTCCAGTTAAGGTCAGCACTGACAAGCAGTTCTTTTTGATGGTCTCAGGGACACTGACTTCACGTAGCAGGGAATATTCCTGTCAATTTTATTTATCTGTGAACAAGCTACTATATACTCACTGCATGGCTGTGCGCGAGCGCGCGCGCGCGCGCGCGTGTGTGTGTGTGTTTGTATGTGTGTGTGAAATACTTCTCAGGCAAATATGCAATTACACCTAACGGTTTGCAATCGACGCATTCCATAGAATGATTTGACAGTGCTTTTTTTGTCCCTTGGAAAACAAGGGGGCATGATGAACAGCACCATGGCAATAGCCTAGTTATGGCCATAAGAATGGCGCTAGAGACAGAGCACCACCTGATCTTAAGTTGTCTTCTTCTACTCTCCGTGCCATTTGTCATGTGGAAAGAAAATCCCCAAAAGGATTCTTTTTCATGGTGGATCAAATTTGTTCGATGGCCTGCAGCAACATCTGCAGAAGGTTAGTGGGTCCAATAGAGAGCAGGCAGAGCTTAACGTGCTCACTGTGACATCTGACTGAAGCCGTTCGCTCCGCACATGAAACGTTTCCATCAAACGCTATCCTCGTGACTACAAGGCGGCGGTTTTGGGGCGTTGAGTGGCGATGGTCCTGAGCTCCTGGGAGGATATCTGTCCTTTGCGCCCACGAGGGACGTTTCCACCTCCCTGTGCCAGCTCCCTCCACAATGTAGACGTTCACACATCCTGGCTGTGCAGGTAATAATGAAGTAGCAGAAAGGCGGCACTTCGTCGCTGAACTGCCTCACAGCCTCAGGGGCCATCTCCATGTGATGTAATTCTGAACAGTATATTGCTAAATCATCATCATATTTGACTTCCCTTTGTTCTCCAACGCAAAACAAGCCCACTCCAGCGCTATCAGTATACAGTGCAATTAGGTTTTGATGAAGAAACTCTGACAGGTTTCACGGAAAGAAGTAGTTCTTTGGGGAGGGATACGAAAAGAAATCTTGCCACTTACCTTTTTACGGTTTCGTTTCAACAATTTCTGCGTTATCTCTTCGCTGAAGGTTTCTGTCTTCTTTGGCTGTTTGCAGATATTTCCCATGGACAGGAAGACTTAGCCGTTTTTGTAGATTGCCTTTTGGCATATGTCAATGTGCTACTCTCCATTGGTCAGACAGAACAGAGTAGTGAGACTGATGTCCTCTTCATACACGGCAAACATCTCTTATTTACTGATCAACCGACCTCCCCTCGGGACAAACAACTGAGTGACGCTGCAGTCACCAGTAGCGCGAGTGTCTCCAAGGATGATCTATAAAAGCGAAATTATTGC
>JADBJO010005401.1:105000-110000 GCA_016801955.1 Conus betulinus
AAGGTTAAAAACATAGAAAATCAGAGAGAGAGAGAGAGAGAGAGAGAGAGAGAGAGAGAGAGAGAGAGAGAGAGACAGAGAGAGAGAGAGAGGATTTTCAGAAAATGATATAGAAATTTGAGAGAGAGAGAGAGAGAGAGAGAGAGAGAGAGAGAGAGAGAGAGAGAGAGAGAGAGAGAGAGATTTCATTCAACCAATGGACGTACACACCATCACTTCTCACTCCTACCCATTGTGTATGAAAAAAAAATCTTAAAAAAGGATTTAAAACGGGCAGACATTGAAACAAACCATGGTCGCACTGTGTCGTTTCTTTTTCCGTCTTCGCCTGCTTTCTTTCCAGATCTTATGGTAATGCATGTGTCAGATTATACCATTCGTGAATTTCTGTACGTTTCGACATGACTGGAGCTGATCAAAATGTTCATTCAGTTGTTGAGGAGTTGAGAGTTCCGCATGTTTTCGCTCATCAGTCAAACCCCAAAGAGCATCGCGATATCAAGCGGGAGATAACTTAGGAAAGGCTTTCATCGGTCGACATTCCGGGTCCTCTGTGTCAAGGCAGTCGTCGAACTGATCGGCTTAAGGCCAGGACAGCTTGAATATAAACTTCCGCTACATTTGCTGTGAGTATTTGGAGTTTTTTGGTTTCATTTGAGATTGATTTCTTCGTGATAAAGAATGTTTAGAACACAGATCGCGGCTCCATGTTCTGGATCAGTTTATAAAATAGTGGTAATGTGTAACAGAATGTTGACAGAATGAACACAGCTAATAATGCATTAGCGGAATTCAACGGGTAGGACGGTGCCTTTTTTTTCTCTCGCTATGGACAACTTGACGTAAAAGTAACTCAGAAGCAGCTTCCTCTCTGGATCCCCCTTACCCCTACCCTCCCTTTTGTATCAAAAGGGCTCTGTTGATCAACGTGACTTGGTGGCAAAATGAAACAATGTACGGTTTCCACGCCGTATGATTCCCAGTTCGTCATTATTGTGATCATTCCATTGTTGGCTATGGAGGCACCACTTCTCTCACCTGTTACGAAATCATTAAGAGACATCGTCATTTCTGTAATATTTTTTTTCTTTCTGAACAGGACGATTTCCTTTTGTACCCCCCTCCTGTATCGGAGGTTTCTCTCCTCATGTTTGAAGATCATCGTTAAAACTTTCGAACGATCTGGTTCCTCCGGGAGTAAAGAACGCCGGCAAATACTGTTTTAGCCGTGTTACGACGAAACCAACTTTTTATACGTGTGGATTTCATGCTTTAATGTCAGTGTGTGTGTGTGTGTGTGTGTGTGTGTGTGTGTGTGTGTGTGTGTGTGTGTGTGTGTGTGACCCTGTGTGCGCTTCCTCATCCGAGTGGTGGAGTGGGGTGGGAAGGAGAGATGTGGGCAAAGTTGGACTTGTGCTGCTTTCCTTGTCAAGTTTAGACTTTAAAATAGCGTGTGTGTGTGTGTGTGTGTGTGTGTGTGTGTGTGTGTGTGTGTGTGTGTGTGTAAACCTGCGTGCGTGCGTGCGTGTGTGTGCGTGTGTGTGTGCGTGTGTGTGTGTGTGTGTGTGTGTGTGTGTGTGTGTGTGTGTGTGTGTGTGTGCGTGTGCGTGTGTGTGTGACGTTTGGATGGGAGAATGGGGGTGGGGAGGGGAGCAAGGGATGGGAGGGGGAGGGTGGATATGGACCAAAGTGGACTTTACTTTTTTTTTTCGGAAATTAAAGCCTGGTTATTATGGATGAGGTAGTGAGGATGTGGGTATTTGTGTACATTGTGTGTGTGTGTGTGTTTGTTTAGACGTGTGTATACCTGTGTGCGTGTGTGCGCATACTTGCACGCCAGGGCAGGAGTGGGGAAGGAAGGGGAATTAGGCCAACGTGGACTTTGTTGTCTGTGGTGTTTTGGATTTTAATGGTCGTTTGTTGTTGGTGAGGTAGTTAGGAGTGTGGGTATTTTATGTATGTCAGTTTTCTTACGTCCTTCTTTCTCTTATCCTTATTGTGACCAGACACCTTCTCTTTGGTTTGATGCTTGTTCACAGTGATGACTCATACCTGTCTCACGTGCTCGGAAATATTGAAATATTTCATTATTTCTCTAATAACATTCTTTTCAAGCAGGAGGATTTCCATTCGTACCACCCTCCTCTACAGGGGTTTCTGCCTACACACTGAAGCTGGTTTATTGAAATTTAGGGGCATCCTGAATTCCCTTACCATCACTTGAAAACAGTCGACAGTACAGTCTGCAGTCAATCTCTCCCTGATATCTGACTGAAGGAAGTATTCGGAGAGTTTGTACGGAAATTAGGAGGGGAGGCATTCTCGTGATAAAGTACTATCCATTTGTTGTGCTCTAATACTGTTCATTTTTTTGTTTGTTTTTTTTTTTTAGGTGTGTGTTTATGTGTGTGTGTGGGGGTGGGGGGGGGGGGGGGGGGGGGCATCATCCCGGAGTAGAGAACATCTGCCAATACCGTGTTGATGGTATGTCCATGAAACAATGCTTCTTTCCATGTAGAAGGTTTTGGTATGAGAGTCGGTGGGGGGAGAGACTAGGGGCGGGATAGAATGCACAATCACTAGCACCCAAGTGTGAGGGTAATTATGGAGATGGGTGTTGAAAAAAGCGTTGGGAGGGGGGGGGGGTGTTGTAAGGTGGACCTTGTTTTCCATGGCTTTTCAGATTCTAAAGGCAGTTTCGTATTGATGGTGTGGAGAAAGGTGTTCATATGCAGTGTATGGTTTTGGTGCTGTCGTCCTTTTTTGATGTTCGACCGATCGAATAGGTCTGTGGATATACTCTGCAGGATTCATGGTAATTGTAAATTAGCCGACATGAGTTCAATGCGGGCTTTACTCGGAAAGAGCGGCAGCGCTTGTGTGTACGTTCATACAGACCGACCCATCCTCCTATCCTCCATCCCCGCACCCCCTCCTCCTTCCCAATTCTCGGGAGAGTCTTTTTCTCGGTTTTACACATACGCTAACAAAGGGCCTGCTAACTCAGTGACTGGGAACGGTTTGCTGATGAATCAGGAAAAAATCCAAATGACTGTAACAGAACTTTAGCATATCCGTATTTCAGGTTGTATTGGGTCCATATTGTTGTAATGAAACTCCGTATTGGTGGGGTGATATTTAGGAATGCTGTTAACTTTGAGCAAAGCTTGATGCTGGAGTGCTGTTTAACTGTACCAAAGGCTTCCTAATTCCTTTATGGATCCGGGTGATTCTGATATGGTAACAACATTCTGGAGTCTCTAAAAAACCACACACACTCAAGAGAAGGAGCTTGTCCTGTACAAGTAGGCTGAGACACAGAAGCCCCATAGACCCCGCTGCACATTTCCAGCACACGTCTGTCCTTGATTCGGAAATGACGACGCAGTTGGTGAGGAGTGTGATGAAGACCCGCTTGGGGAGGAGGGCAGCTGGGAGGCAGTGTGTGTGTGTGTGTGTGTGTGTGTGTGTGTGTGTGTGTGTGTGTGTGTGTGAGAGAGAGAGAGAGAGAGAGAGAGAGAGAGAGAGAGAGAGAGAGAGAGAGAGAGAGAGAGAGAGCGAAGAAAGGCTATAGTCTCAAGCAGTAACTCATGAGCAAAATCCGCATTCATGCTTAACAGTTCATAATTAAGGCATCCTTATGAATGGTCTGGCAGTGCTTTTGCAGTCCATCGGAAAACAAAAGAGTGAAAACGAGCACCAGGGCAGTAGTTATGACCCTTAGTAATGGGGGAAAGAGCTTGATTTTAAGGTTGACTACTCCTTATTCTCCATGCCTTTTCACTTACGGAAAGAAAACCCTGAAAGGGACTCCCTTTTATAGTGGAGTAAATTTGCTGCAAGGACTGGAATATACAGAAGATCACATGCTCACAGTACCATCTGGCTGAGACCATTCGCTCTGTACATGTAAAGTCTCTGTCAAACGCCATCCCCTTGACTACTGGATTCCCTTTTCGTTTTGAGTGGCGATGGTCCTGAGCCTTTTGAGGCCATTTCAAGAACCAGCAGGACTGCCACCAAGCCGCTACTAAGATATCTGCCCCTCTGCCCCCGTGATGGACGTTCCCCCCTCCCCGTGCCATTCCCCACCGCGGTTAGGTGTCAGCACACACTGGTCGCACAGGCAGCAGTGAAGTCACAGAAAGGCAGCACCTCGTCGCTGAACTACCTTGCAGCCTCAAGGGCCATCTCCTGGCGATCTAACCGTAAGCAGCATTTTGCTGACAAATTATATATGTTTAACTTCACTACGTTCGTCTACGGAAACGAAAACCGCATTAAACTTACGGTGCCGTCTGATTTTGATAACGAAGCTTTGACAGTTTGACAGAAAGAAGCGGTTCTTTGGGAAGGGATATGACAAGAAATCTTGCCTATGACCTTGAGACTAATTTCAGTTGAATCCAACAATGATTGTGTTCTACCCCTTTTGATATGACATCTTTTTTTTTTAGATATCTCCCATGGGCAGAAAGATCTTCCTGATTTTATAGAATTGCTCTGTAGCATGTGTGTGAGAGTGTTGCTCCATTGAGCAGACAGAACAGAGTAGTGAGACTGATGACCTCTTAGAACATGACAAAACATCTATCGTTTACTGGTCGGCTGAAGAAACAATGAAATGAAAACTTTGTAGTAACTGGAGAAGAATGTGTTCGGCTTTCCCCTGTGTAGCACAAGCATCTCGTAGGCTGACCTATGAATGTCGAACTGTTGCCAATACTTTCAGTAGTCTGCATACAGTGAGTCGTCTGTAACAATTGGAAGTCAGTCCACTCCACATTTCGATCTGAAATAAAATACATATAATTTCGGTACGCGCATTCGGCTTAAAGCTAAGGTTCTGATAGTGAACACACTTCGATTATAAAAAACTAACATATCAAGTGGAGTTGAACCCAGTCAGGCTTAGCACCAGACGAGCTTACATGTGTTATTAGCCAAACCTCTTCGCGCATGCCATCAGAGAGAGAGAGAGAGAGAGAGAGAGAGAGAGA
>JADBJO010005401.1:112500-115000 GCA_016801955.1 Conus betulinus
GCCATCGTCACACCAATATGGTGGCACCCTCCACGGGGGGGGGGGGGGGGGGGGGGGGGGGGGGGGGGGGGAGGGGGGGATGGGGGGGGGGGGGGGTTACTCATATTAACTCCACAATTAAGCAGTCATCATGGTCAATAGGGGGCTAAGCAGGTGGGGACCCGCTTATGTTGGATCAGAACTGTCAATACTGAACACTGCCACAGCAATTGCTGTGGCGGCCTGCTCCATAAGGATTTGATACTGTCTGCTCTGTGTGGATTGCAATTGTCTGGGCTGTGATGGGACAAGTCAGGGTGTGGCTGTGAAGTCTGGAGCTGGAATGAACCGCAGCGGAGTAAATCCAGTGCAGTGGCTGGGAAGGTGAGATGCCCCTTGTCCCCCTTTCCCTTCTCCTTTAACCCACCCCTCCAACAAAATGTCAATGTTTGATGAACGGCCGTCATCAAAAACTTATCAATCCTTTGTTGAAATTGTACTTTGAAGCGAAGTGACTGACAGCGTACGTTGTATTTTGTATGGCAGGTGTCCCAGTCAGTGCAAGCTTCAAGTACACGAAGATGGCACGAGAATTCATATTAAACATGCGAATTGACAATTTGGAACAGGAGCTGAGAAGCACTCCCGAATTCTACGAGAGAGAAAAATCATACTTCGTATCTCATTTTCAAGATGTCCTTCCTGTCTCTTGTTCAAATTGACCAGTTCATCACCGCCTGTCTCCAGCGACATTGTTACTACTGTGCAATCACAGCAGCAGTGTGTTTCCGCAGTCTAGACCAGGTCCTCAGCAGAATACCAGATTTGGGATGGAGATTCTGGAACGAGTGGTTGACCACACTGGTCTACGGTAAAGAGTGGACTCATGTCCACGAAATACTATCGCATTTCCCTGGGCCTGCATTTCCTGAAATACTCTATATTTTGGGTGACTTTTTGGAAGATTATGAAGGTCTTGATGCATTCCAGATGCTTCTGAATCGATGTTCTAGGGCAGAGGAGTCTGATGTGTCTCGGCTTGTTCATACCGTGGCCGAGGGTGGTCACACTCGTAAATTCAAGATTTTACTGCATTCTAACAATGCGATCGTGCGACAAAGTGTTTTCAATTTTACTACTGGAGATCGTCCTCCAATTCTGCATCGTAGGCGATTATCTAGATATCTCTCTTCAGACAGTTGCTCAAACCTAAATGATTGTCTGTCTGCAGCTCTTGAAGCAGGTCTGTACACGACCGCTGGTAGGAATGGAGACTACCTGGTTACAAGTCGCATGGAAATATCAGCATACGCAGTGAGGCTTCTGATGAAGGACGTCGTACATTTCCTTTATAGCGCTGGCGTAATGAGCAATCGCGCGGTCTTTGAGCTGCAAGTTCATCAAAGTTTGCTTAAGCATCTGAAACAGCAGCAGACGGGACAGGACGACAAGAAGAGGGCGTCCGATGCAGATGCGTACACTGCCAGGCAGATCAAAGACTTCCTGTCCCCCACGCCGCCTCACGGCCACGGTCGTTACGGGTCCTCAGTCTTCTGGAAGTGTCTAAACACATAGGCTGCAGCCACGAGAGGGAATCCATTATTGACGGCTTGCACATCCCCCATATTCTGAAAGACCAGCTTAAGTTCAAAGGTTGTCGAAAACTGCTGAAACTTAAAACCAAGCAGACCAGTCGCTTTCTCCTATATCGGCAAATGGATTTTTCTCTTAGTTTTGTTCTCTGTTCATTCTTGGTTCTTTGGGCATGTATTAGATTTTTTTTAGTGGATATCTTTACCAGAATTCATTAGTCAAGAAATGGTCAGATTCCATACCCAAACAGCAGCAGTTCACGAAAGACAACCTGATTACGTCTTGTAAAGTAAAATAGCATGTATGTGCCATCAAGTGGAAAGAACAATACGGAGTGTGTGTGTGTGTGTGTGTGTGTGTGTGTGTGTGTGTGGTGTGTGTGTGTGTGTGCGTGCGTGCGTGCGTGCGTGCGTGCGTGCGTGCGTGCGTGAGTGAGTGAGTGCGTGCGTGCGTGTATATATATATATATATATATATATATATATATATATATATATATATATATATATATATATATATGTGTGTGTGTGTGTGTGTGTGTGTGTGTGTGTGTGTGTGTGTGTGTGTTTTCCTTAACTTGATGTTGCTTAGGACATTACTATACTGTTGACCAAGTACCGCACTCCCTATTGGTAACATTTTCACACAGTGATTTTCGTAAATGAGATTGCTCATACATTAAAGGAATTAATGAGATTGTTCATACATTATGTTTTAATATTTTTTTTTTTACTTATTACCCTCTCTTAAGCTGTTTTTCTCTGCATCTCTCTCTCTCTCTCTCTCTCTCTTCTGTCTGTCTGTCTGTCTGTCTGTCTGTCTGTCTGTCTCTCTCTCTCTCTCTCTCTCTCTCTCTCTCCTCTCTCTCTCTCTCTCTCTCTGTGTGCCTGTGAAAAATATGCTCACTGCAATTTCAGACCACCACCGG
>JADBJO010005401.1:120000-150000 GCA_016801955.1 Conus betulinus
CTGTACCACTACGGATGTGCGAACAACTAAGTCGGGATGGCGGATTGTACGGGGGGGGGGGGGGGGGGGGGGGGGCGTTCTTCACGGGTGCAGAGTACAGATATCTTGACAGAAGTTTGGTGGCTGTCCTGCTGGTCCCTGAAGTGTAAGATTAAGCCATGGAACTCGTCAGAGCTGGGATGCGACATCGTCAGCACTCTTTCCCCTCTTTGGGATGGACTGCCCCAATAGGACTTGGGCGTTCTTAGTTCCAGTGCTATGTTATGGTCAGTGCCACGTCATTGGTCTGTTTCCCCAGACAGTGGGTAAGGAGGAGGGGCCAGAGGGATAGATAGTGGTGGGCTGGGTTTGGGGGTAGGGTAAGACAGGCACTGGAAGCCATTCTTTCTCTATGTGCGGAAGACAAACTGAGAACTCCAATGGCCCACATCGCCGAAGAGCTGTCGACTAAGTTTTTGACATTGTTGTTGTCGTTTGTTTCTGTTGTTGTGGCCTATACACACTGGGTTAAACACACTTTAAAACGAAAAGCAGAAGATGGAGAATTGCGCCAGTGGAGCCAGCCGTCTGAGAGATTCTGTTATGTCTGGAACCGACATTCTCTCGCTTCTGTTCTAGCCTAACCTATCACGATCCTTTTTGTATACTTCTCTCTTTCGCAGTCTCTGTCTCTGTCTGTCCGTCCGTCCGTCCGTCCATCTGTCTGTTTGTCTGTGTGTCTGTCTGTCTCTCACTCCCTCTCTCTGTTTAGACTACACATTTTTACATATGTAATTTACAGCACACTGTGAACTACCCTCAACACAAACAGATAACAACAACACCAATAACAAAACCTCACACACACACACACACACACACACACACACACACACACACACACACACACACACACACAACCACACAACTGCACACACACACACACACACACACACACACACACACACACACACACACACACACACACACACACAAACACACACACACACACACACACACACACACACACACACACAGAGAGAGAGAGAGAGAGAGAGAGAGAGAGAGAGAGAGGAGAGAGAGAGAGAGAGAGAGAGAGAGAGAACTCAGAATTCAGAAAGCGTTAATGTACATCGGCCTTCGGCCACAATACAAGGTACAAAGGGAAGTGGGAAGGAGTGGGTAGGAACGGGGAGGAGTTAACACATATGTTCTTGCAGACAGAACAGAAAAGCATTGAGATGTTAATTTCCAAGAAAATGCGCGTAAAAAGATAACGCATCATTCAGTTACGTTAAGAATACGTGAAATTACAATACAAAGGAAGTCAGACATTTCAAGGAAATCCAAGATGATGGTAATTGTCCGCAGTATTTACCAACTGAAGAATTGACTTGATCCTTCTGTTTATCGCATGTAAAACATACCTTGACTAGCTATGTCTCTGGGAAGCACTGGATTCTTAGGAAGCAAAATGAAAGGGACAACTGGCTAATTCTTTGAGAAATTTATTCCCAAGGTCTTGATAGAGGCGAGCATTGAAATGAAAAATGTTTGCTCAGAGAGAGAGAGAGAGAGAGAGAGAGAGAGAGAGAGAGAGAGAGAGAGAGAGAGAGAGAGAGAGAGAGAGAGAGAGAGAACGATGACGTTAACGATAACGATATTTTATTCAAGAAAAGGCCAAAGCCCCATTTGAAGGAGAGAGAGAGAGAGAGAGAGAGAGAGAGAGAGAGAGAGAGAGAGGAGAGAGAGAGAGAGAGAGAGAGAGAGAGAAGGTGAGCTGTTCAAATGGCCATCGTGAGATCACTTCACTTACACAGTTAAGCAGTATGTTTGTGACCGACCCATACTGTGACTCCTGGCTCATGCTCCATTTCCTTTCTGGAACCTGTGGGAGTGGAGGCTGAACTTTTAAGTACAGGAACATTTATATCGTGCGCCTGCATCATCCAATGACTTAGTCCGTTTGCTGAAAGATCGGAAGGTAATGCAATGTATTAGCCAAGCATGGCGTAAATATTTAAGCGCTTGCATGTCTCTGATTTCTTTTTAGCAGCAGATATTTTGTGTGGTTTGTAATGATACTGTGCACTTGTTTGACTCATGATTACTTGATGTCAGCGACGTTTTTAAAACATTGTATAGACACAGACAGACAGACAGACAGATGGAAGCGCGCAAGTGCACACATGCGCACACGCACGCGTACACTTAACATTTTCACTTCCGCTTCCACTTCACACACACACACACACACACACGCGCGCGCGCGCGCGCGCGCGCGCGCGGATATGCGCATGTACACTCGTGCATATGCATGCACTTGCACACTCAAACTGATGGACAGACAACGATGCACAGACGGACAAGCACTGTCTCTCTCCTGTCTCTGTCACTGTCTGTGTCTGTCAGTCAGTCTGTCTGTCTGTCTCACTCTCACTCTCTCTCTCTCTCTCTCTCTCTCTCTCTCTCTCTCTCTCACACACACACACACACACACACACACAAACACACACACACACACACACACTGACTGACTGACACACATTGTCACATTAACTCAAAGTTGTACTGACACACACACACACACACACACACACACACACACACACACACACACACACACACACACACACACACACACACGTACATATACACGTTTCCTCTTAGAGAGGATTTTTTTTTTTTTCCAATCGGTAGATATCAACGGACAA
This sequence comes from Conus betulinus, assembly GCA_016801955.1. Classification (NCBI taxonomy): domain Eukaryota; kingdom Metazoa; phylum Mollusca; class Gastropoda; order Neogastropoda; family Conidae; genus Conus; species Conus betulinus. The sequence goes on from JADBJO010005401.1 coordinate 122,694, forward strand.
CGTGAGGCTATTCATGTATAACGACTAGGCAAACTCCCATACAAAAATGATGTTCGGCTTCTGACAATTTCACATAATTCTGAACAGTGTATAGTTGAACATTTTTTTAACGTTTACTTTGTTCGTCTACAGAAAATGAAACTTGCTTGAGAGCTATAAACATGGACTGCCGTCTCGTTTTGATGAAACAACTTTTACGTTGATTAAAAGGAAATTGCTCTTCAGGAGGGGGTATGGAAAGATATCCTCCGAAGTCTGTGAGATTTGCTTCAGTTTTATTTAATCGATATTTTGTGTCTTACACCCTCACTATGTCTTCTTTTTCTTTCTTTCTTTCTTTCTTTTTCTTCCTTCTCTCCTTCATTCTTTCTGTCCTGTTTTTTGTCCATGACCGTTACTTTGAAAAGAAGGAGCTGACAAAGTGTGTTGAATTGTGTATGACAGGACTCAGAACCAGCGCAAGTTTCAAGTACACAATGATGGCACAAAGATTGGTGAACAGCATCGACAGATTGGAACAGCAGTTAAAAAGAAAATACCTACCACTTCGCGAGAATGAGAACGATGACCAATTTCTCAATATCCAGTACGTCCTCCCTGTCTGATGATAATGTTGACCATTTCATCACCACCTGTCTTAGCCGGCGCTGTTACTACAGTGTAATCACAGCGGCAGTAGACCTTCCACAAGCTAGACCGGGTCCTCAGGAGAATGCCATTCATAGGATGGGGATTTTGGAACAAGTGGTTGACGATACTGGTCAATGGTAAAGAGTGGACTCACGTCCGGTTAATCCTGTTGCATTTCCCCAGGTATCCGTTCACTGAATCGCTCCATGTTGTGGCTACGACCTCAAAAGATAATGACGGTCTCGATGAATTCCAGTTGCTTCTGAATCGGTATTCCGAGGAATCGGGGTCCCAGGAAGATTTTCTGGAGACACACGTGGTTGATGTTGTGGCTTCAGCTGGTCACATAAATAAATTGAAGCGTGTACTGTATTCTAGCAATGTGAGTGTGCGAAATGCTGTTCTTAATTGTGCTGCTAGAACCTGTCTTCATGCTCTATATACACGGGATCTCTATAGAAACCGCTCTTCAGGGAGATGCTCAAAGATAAATGATTGTCTGTCTGCAGTTTTTGAAGCAGGTCTGTTCACGACTGCCAGTAGAGATGTGGAATTTCAGAATACATGTCACATGAAAACGTCACTCTTGGCAGTGGAAAAGCTAATGAAAGACGTCGTACGTTTTCTTTATAGCGCTGGCGTGATGACTAATCATGTGGTCTTTGTGCTGAATGAGCGTTTGGGAAAGCTTATGAATCTGTCAAGGGACAGGAGACAAGACGACAAGAAGCAGTTGTCGGACGATGTGGATGCGAAAAGTAGCAGACAGATCAAAGACTTCCTGTCCCACGCCTCCTCACGGCCACGGTCGTTACGGGTCCTCAGTCTTCTGGAAGTGTCCAAACATGTTGGCTGGGGCCATGTCAGGGAACCCACCGTTGACAGTTGGGCATCCCCTATGCTCTAAAAGACCAGCTTAAGTTCAAAGGTTGTCGAGAGCTGCTGAAACCTTAAAGCAAGTAGACTGGTCGCTTTCCCCTATACCAGCAAGTGGATTTTCTATTAGTGTCGGTTTATATTGCTTCTTTCAGGTTGGAAGTGTTATTTGTTCGTTTCGCATCTCTTAGACTTTCGACAGGTTCATGGGATTTTACAAATCGTCAGATTCCCCACTGAAAAGCAACAATGTAATGAAGACAAGTGGATCTTTTGTCATCTTGTAAAGCAAATGACGATTATCATACATCAGGTGGAAAGACAAAAATGGCGTGAGTGTGTGTGTGTGTGTGTGTGTGTGTGTGTGTGTGTGTGTGTGTGCGTGCGTGCGTGCGTGCGTGCGTGCGTGCGTGCGTGCGTGTGCGTGTGTGTGTGTGTTTGTGTGTGTGTATGCGTGTGTGTGTGTGTGTGTGTGTGTGTGTGTGTGTGTGTGTGTGTGTGTGTGTGTGTGTGTACGCCCATTTTCGGCAAATTACTGGACTGTTCTATTTGGAAATGAAGTTAAAAAAGATTTTTAGAAACGTTGTTTTTATTCGCATTCTTTTATATATTAATATAGCCAAACAGTACGAGTCCTTCTGTCAAAAGTACATTTTCAGCATTCAAAACATATACTTTCATTAAGCCAATGAGAGCATTCCAAGATACGTGTACATGGTGACGTTTCCAAAACATATGATCAGTGCTATCTTTGAATGTGCTGCAAAAATTACAGTAATTTTTCAGCGATTCCAATCTCCTTTAAAACAACTGTTGTGCATAAACACCTGTGTCATATTTTCAGTTAAAACCACTGCAGCCTTACATCGCGTATCTTATTTGCGTGCAAAAAGCAGGATTTCCAATCATTTTGCATCAACAATGTTATGATCCATATATCACAGCATTTTGGCTTAGGATTATTCGCATTGAAGATATTATAATACAACTTGGAACCTTTATTTATGGTAAAAACGATGTTTAAAGCACAATTATGAGTTTATGTACTTTTTTTTTTTGTTTTTGTTTTTAGTGATACCAGACGTTTTTACATAGTGCATTATAGTCGATTTATAGCCAGCAAAAGTGACAAAAAATCAATGTTTACATTTTTTTAAGTGCATGTGGCAAAACTTTCCTTTACCATCAAAAAGTGTGCAAGACAGTCGAAATCTTTGCTACTTAGTTGTTTTTTCGATATAATGCGCTTCTTTCCGGTTTTGAAATCGCTTATTATGGCGTACTGGTTCGGTAAGAAGTTCAGTGGAGTTTTGGGAAGAACACTTGTAATAAAGAAAAAAAACTTTATACGCATCAAGAACTTCGCCCAAAACTGATTATACCTGGTGAATTTTGGAAACGAATCCTGTACCATATTTTTTCATAAGCGACCACATAGGAGAGTTATGCAACAGAATATTTCGCCATCTATGGGTTGACGTTTCAGCTTTTCCTATCCAGGACAGCTTCGGAGATGAAGCAAAAGTTTTTAATTCAGGAAGACCAATGCCTGTTGATATGATTGAAAAAAAAATGTCTAGTGCGTTTGGTAATAGTAACCAGAGGTGCGTCAACTTTGAAAGGACAAGAAATGTTAATATTGCTACCCTACCGAGGTGTGCTAACTGTCGTTTTACCCATATATTTTGAACAAGTGTTTGACATCTGCTAGTCTTTCCGAGTAATTCATATCTACACATTCTTTCAGGTCATCAGTAAACCATATTCCCAATACTCGGAATTTAGATGGATTCCATTCCATACTTAAATATTCCATATAACGGATTTCAGAAATTTTCTCACTTCCCAGCCAAACGACATTAGTTTTTCCTACATTCATATGAAGGTCTGACACAGAAATCAAACCTATCAAGAACATCTATACAGTTTTCAAAGTAAGAAGTCTGTGTCATCATCAGCGTACTGAGAAATCTTGTGTTCAACATTGTTCACTGAGATCCCATGGATATTGGAATTCTGTCTGACCATAATAGCCAATATTTCTACGCATAACACACATATATAAAGAGTTAGATGGTCTTGTCTGCATCCTCTTTTAATTTTAAACCAATCCGAAACCTGACCATTTACAATTACGCGTGATTTTATATGGAATGAAGTTTGGTTAATTGTTTCTTTTTGACATCTGTGACATTATTCATGAATGAAATTGCTCGTACAATATATTGATAAATGTGATTTTTCAAACCGTATATAAATAAACATGACTGTTCATACAGTATGTATTGCTACTTATATTTGATCTGTCTTTATAGATGTTTCTGTGCATTAGTCTGCTTGCCTCTCTTCTCTGTCTGTCTGTCTGTCTGTCTGTCTGTCTGTTTATGTGTGTGTGTGTGTGTGTGTGTGTGTGTGTGTGTGTGTGCGTGTGTGTGTGTGTGTGTGTGTGTGTGTGTGTGTGTGTGTGTGAAAGAGAGAGAGAGAGAGAGAGAGAGAGAGAGAGAGAGAGAGAGAGAGAGAGAGAGAGATGCTCACTGCAACGCAAGACCATCACCGTGTGTAACAGCCCGTTCTTACCCCTCTGGAACTTACCCCGGGGTAAGTCTGGGCTAGCCTCCTTTTACCCCCGGGGGTCATTCTAGGACTAGTTAGAACTTACCTCCCAAGTTGGAACTACCCCCCGGGGTAAGTTTGGGCTAGCCTGGATTAACACCCCACCCCCCCCCCCCCCCCTACCCAAAGGGTCAGTCTAGGACTATTTGGAATCTTCCTCCCCCCATCCACCCTTCAAACAAGAGAGGGTTATTTCAGGGTTTTCCTCTGCCTTTTCCCAACACGCACACCCGCCTTTTATAGCGTGCATAGCCTGCCCCCCCCCCCCCCCTCTCCCATTTCCTGTATACAGTCAGTTCGGTTTAGAAAAGTGTAGTTCTAGACTCTTCTCAATAGATGGACCTCCTACATCCCCCCCCCCCCCCCCCCCACACACACACACACACACACTGGTTCACTAACAGCTACGTATTAACATTTCTCGCGCTAGCTTACATGCGTGGGTCAATATTCGGGTGTGTGAGTACGCCCGTGCATGCGTGGGAAAGAAAGACGGCTACATGCCAACGTGACCAAGTGCCAATGTGACCAAGCGTAGTTGTGACAAAATGTCGTGGTGACCACGTGTCGTTGTGACCAGTAGTACCGTTGTTGCTTCATCCCGGTTTGCCTCTTTTAACTATTTTACAGCTATTTAGTCTCTTGAGCACCTGTGTACCTTAGCTTGTACAATGCAGATGACTAGTGGTCAGTGCCACTGACCACTGGTCATTATGATGTAAATCGGAGATTTCAACTATTTAACAGTTGATTAGTGTTTCCCGAGTGCTTGTGTACTTTGTATAATGCAGATTCCTTGTAGTCAGTGCCACTGACTACAGGTCATTATGACGTAAATCGGAGATTTTAACTATTCCACAGCTGATTATAGTCTCCCGAGTACTTGTGTGCCTTGTACAATGCTGACGACTGGTGGTCTGTGCCACTGACGACTGGTCATTATGACGTAACTCTCAGATATGTCGACTATTTAATAGTTAATAAGTGTCTCGTGAGTGTTTGTATACCTTGTGCAATGCAGGCAACCAGTGGGAGGGGGTGGGAGGGGGGGGGGGGGGGGGTCAGTTCCAACTCGGGGAGGGGGGTAAGTTCCAGCTAGTCCTGAAATGACCCGGGAGTAAAAGCAGGCTAGCCCAGACTTACCCCGGGTAAGTTCCAGAGGGGGGTTAAGAATGGGCTGTTACACCGGTTTTCAATCTGTGTGGGTCTGTACATTTTGCGCCAGGTCGTTTTTTCCCATATCAACAGACAGAGGCATACAGTATTTTTACCATGGTCTGTTTGTCGATAGCTAAAAAGAAATAATTCATTTGTTACCGATCTCTATAAACAGCAAGTTTTACAACAAGCTGGTGTCTTGACGACACCAGACTAACTTCAGAATACAAACTTTTTTCTCATGACTTTGTCATGGTAAATGAATGAAATAATCTGAGTTCCCTGGGATACGTCTCTAGTTTCTTTTTGTTAGCAGCAGACCGCTTATATGATTTATAATGATACTGTGTACGTGTTTGGCTAACATTTACTTGACATGAAAAACATTGTAAAAAACCGTATAGGGTCAGACAGACAGACAGACGTAGTGAAGCACGCACGCACACACACACACACACACACACACACACACACACACACACACACACACACGCACACACACACACACACACACACGCGCGCGCGCACGCACGCACACACACACACACACACACACGCGCACGCGCGCACACACACACACACACACACACACACACACACACACATACGCACGCACGCACGCACGCACGCACGCACGCATGCACGCACGCATACACGCACACACACACACACACACACACACACACACACACACACACACACACACACACACACGCACGCACGCACGCACCCGCGCGCGCGCACGCGCAAACATACACGGCTAATAGCACGTGCGCACATCTTCCCTCCCCCCCCCCCCTCCCACGCACACACATACATGGCGCCGGCGACACGCACGTGCAGACGGGCATATGCATGCACTTGTACAGTCAGACGGATGGACAGGCAAAAAAAAAATAGACAGGCAGACTCTCTCTCTCTCTCTCTCTCTCTCTCTCTCTCTCTCTCTCTCTCTCTCTCTCTCACACACACACACACACACACACACACACACACACACACAACACACACACACACTACCACATACACACAGCCCCCCACCCCCCACCCCCACACACACAAGTACACACACACACACACACACACACACACACACACACACACACACACACACACACACAGCCCCCCCTCCCCCTCCCCCCACACACACAACACACACACACACACACACACACACACACACACACACACACACACACACACACATAACCACACACACACACACACACGTGCTCTCGTGCATGTGCATGCACTCGCGTATTCAGGCGGATGGACAGACAAAGTTATACAGACAAGCAGAGTCTCTCTCTGTCACACACACACACACACACTAACTGAAACTAATTTATTGTCAGATTAATTCATGGTTGTACTCACACACACACACACACACACACACACACACACACACACACGCGCACACGCACACGCACGCACGCACGCACGCACGCACACGCGCGCGCACACACACACACACACACACACGCGCACACACACACACTCACACTCACACACACACACACACACACACACACACACACACACACACACACACACACACACGCTTTTACTCTCAGGGTGGTTTTATTTCCTTTTTTTTTTTTTTTTTCCAGTCAGTACATATCAACTGACAATGTAAGTCTATTCATGTACTAGTACCAGGCAACCTTCGATACAAAAATTATGTAAGCCTCCTAAAAAGATTGACAAAAATCTGAGATTTTTGTGTGTGTGTGTAAATTTACTTTGTTCGTCTACAGAAAAAAAAAAAAAAAATCTTGCTCCAGCATGAGAAATATAGAGTGCCTTCAGATTTTCATGAAACAATTTTTACAGTTTGACAAAGAGAAATTGTTCGTCAGGAGGGGGTATGAAAAGAAAGCTTTCCTAAAAACTTTTAGACCTATTTCAGGTTATTTCACCGATGCTTTGTGTTTAACGACTTCATTATGGGTTTCTTTTTCTTTCTTTTTCTTTCTTTCTTTCTTTCTGTCCATTTTTCCATTTTTCCCTCCTTTTTTTTTTAAAATTCGGATATGCCCAATGAACGGAAAGACACTGGTCATTTTAGAGAATTCACTTTTTGCATGTGTAAAAAAATGCTTTTCTCCATTTTTTTAAGATCACACAGTCGAATTTCATCCACTTATTTGATGCGTCTATGAGAGTGTTACTCAAATTTCCTGACCAACACTGTAGGTGTCTGTATCTCTCGGGGGGCCTGGTTGACGCCAGGATATATTATGAGAGTAAGCGTAGAGTACTGACCTGTCATGCAGTCTCAAATCGAAATGGAAATCCGTATCATCATCTCGACCATTCTCATTCTCATCGATCAGCATTAAAGGAAAGTCTCAAATCTTGTTGCCCTTTATGCCCTTTTCTCATGGTGACCTCAGTTTGAATGTCCCCCCTCTAGGTCTATGGCCTTGGTTTGATTCCGTCGGACTCACCAGTATCAGCGAGTCCATGGGCGCCGTCTTTGGACGGACATGGTGGCGCCCTCTGGAGGGAGAGCTCACTCACGCCGGCTCCGCGACTAAGCAATTATTGTCGTCAGAAGGGGGCTTAGCAGGTGACAGGCGCCACTGAACACCACCAAAGTGGCTCATCAGCAGTGCAGTGTCTTCTCTTGTGGGTCGCCTCTTGACGACTTGACATTGACTGCTCCCTGTGGTTTGCCGGTGCCGGGGTTGCGGCGGGCCAGCCTGGGCTGTGGCTGTGGACAGGGTGTGGAATGAGTGGCGTGGGTGCACTGCCACTGAGATGGCACAGAAAATAGGACGTAACAACAACAACAACAACAACAATCAACAACAACAACAAAAAAAAAAACAACAACAACAACAACAACAAACAAACAAAAACCTGCTCCATCGTGATAAACATAGAGTGCCGTCAGAATTTCATGGAAGAGCTTTTACAGGCTGATAAACAGAAACGCTTCTTCAGCAGTGGATTGGAAAGAAATCCTTCCTAAGACTTTGAGACTTCCTTTTGATTTATTTCACTGACATTTTTTATTTTACGCCTTCATTGTGGGTTTCTTTTGTTCTTTCTTTCTTTTTTTTTTTTTTCTTTCTTCCTTCCTTTTCTTTTAAAAGGTATATATGATGGGCAGAAAGATCTTCCTGGTTTTGGGCAATTATCCTTCTGCAAGTGACCAAAGCACTTTTTCTCCACAGGCAAGACAAAACAGAGTAGTGAGCCTGATGAGGTCTCTATACATGGCGAAACATCCATCAGTAGCAGCTCAGCTGACCTCCCCTCTATCATCAGTAGTAGTAGTAGTAGTAGTAGTAGTAGTAGTAGTAGTAGTAGTAGCAGCAGCAGCAGCAGCAGCAGCAGAAGTAGTAGTAGTAGTAGTAGTAGCAGTAGTAGTAACACCACTACCACTGCCACTACCACCACCACTACCACCATCACCATTACCAATAATGATAATCATGACAATAATAATGATAATCAGCATCATCATGATAATGATAATATTGATAATAATATAACAATAATACAAATCATAATAATAATGATAATGATACTACTACTACTGTTGCTGCTACTACTACTGCACTACTACTACTACTACTACTACTACTACTACTACTACTACTACTACTACTACTACTAATGATAGGAATAACAATTACTAGACGTACACACCAACACTCCTAATCCCCACCCTACCAATGGTGTATCAAAAAAGAATAAATGAAAGGATTTGAAAATGGACAGATGCTAAAACAAAGATCCTGTTTATATTGTGTATTTTTTTTCCCCCCGTCTTGGCCCGCTTTGTTTGACGATGTTCTGTGATGTATGTGTCAGACAATACCGTATTCTGTAAGCTTTGAAGTGACTGGAGCTTATCAACATGTCCATGTTGCTTAACAGATACGAGTTCCGCTGGTTTGCGATCGTCAGTCAGTCAGACCCAAAGGAGTTTTGCGAGGTCAAGTCAAAGTGTGGGAGATCACTTAGGAACGGCGCTCATTGGTCGACGTTCCGGGACCTCTGTGTTAGTTGTCGAACCGGTCTGCTGAAGGCGGGACACCTTATCATCCTAGCATTCGAAGTGTTTGTTGTGAGTATTTAGAAATGTTCTGCCACTTTTCATATTGAATTAGTCGTGATAATGATTGGTTAGAACATAAACGGCTCTTCCCTCTTCTGTATTCACGTATCGTAAAGTAGTGGATTATGTCTAACATAGTGTTGACGAAGTTAACATAGCTAATATTGTATTGATGGAATTTATTGTGCAGGACTGTGGCTTTTTGTTTCCTGCTGTGGACAGCTTGTCTCGACGTAAAAGTAGCTCCGAAACAACTTCCATTCGGACCCCTCCTACCCTTGCTCTTTTTTTGTTGCGCGCGCGCGCGCGCGCGCGCGCGCGTGTGTGTGTGTGTGTGTGTGTGTTCACGTGTGCATGTGTGCGCATACTTGCATGCAAGGGTGGGATTGGGGAGAGAAAGGGGAAGTAGGCCAACGTGGACTTTGATTTCTGTGGTGGTTTGGATATCAATGGTCGTTTGTTATTGTTGAGTTAGTGAGGTAGTGAGGGGTGTGGATATATTTTGTACATTGTCAGTTTTTGTACGTCCATCCTTCGCTCGGCCTCACTGTGGTCGAGCACCATCTGTTTGGTTTGGTGCATGTTCACTGTGATGTCCCTAACTGTATTAGCTGTTAAGAAATCGTTTTAGTCTGATTACTATCATTAAATCTCTAATGATATTCTGTCTAAGCAGGAGGGTAGATTTCCTTCCGTACCACCCTCCTCTATACGGGCGTTCTGTCAACATACTGAAACTGGTTTATGAAAATTCATGAGCATCGTAAATTCCGTCGTCATCTTTTTAACAATCAACAATTTAGTCTTCAGTCAAACTCTCCTTGACTTCTGACCGAAGAAAGTATCTGGGGGGATTGTATGGGGGTTTCAAAGACGGGGTAGTGTCACGATCGAGAGCTACCCATTTTTTGTGCTCTTCAACTGTTCCTCTTTTTGAAGGGGGAGAGGGTAGAGGGGCAAGGGAATGGGGGGGGGGGGGGGGGGGGGGGGCAGACAGCTTTGGTTTGTCGCGGAATAGAAAACGCTGCCAATACCGTTTCGATGATGTCATCATCAAACGATGCGCCTTTCCATGTGGGCTTAAGAATTTAATATGAGTGTCTTGGGGGGGGGGGGGGGGGGGGGGGGGGGGGGGGGGGGATACACGTTTTGGCACCCACGTGTATGGATAGATGTGGGGGAGATTGTAGAAGAAGGAGATGGGGGAGTTAACGGTAAGGTGGACCGTGTTTTGCATGTTGTTTTTTTTTTCAGATTCTGATGGCAGTTTTCTTACTGTAGGGAAGAGAAAGGTGTCGGAATTCAGCGCTTGTTGTAGGTTCCCCTGTATCCTTTTTTTCATGTTTGACCACTTGGATAGGTCTGTGGATACCACACTGCTGGATTCATGGTATTTCTGAATTAATAGGCATGTGTTCAATGTGGGCTCTACTCGGAAAGAATGAGCATGCTTGGGGTACGTTCATACAGACTCACCCCCCCCCCCCCCATCCACTATACCTGCACCCTCTCCTCCCTCCCACATTTTGGGAGAGTCCTTGCTCGGTTTACACATACACACGAGGAAAAGGGCCTGCTAACTCAGGGACTGGGAATTGTTAGGTTAGGAAATCCAACATAAAAAAAGAACGCTGGGAGGATTTTTAGCATTTCTGTGTCAGGATGTATGGGGTTTACGTTGCTGTATCTAAATTGGACATTGCTGGGTAATGTTTAGGAATGCTACTATGGCCGAAGTTTGGTGTTAGAGTGTTATTGATCGTGCCAAAGGCATCTTGATTCCTGAAGGATTTGGGCCATTCTGGTATGATAACAAAATTCTGGTGTCTGATCAGGCACAGTGGTGTGCATGAGCCTTGGCCGCTTTTGAAGTGGTTCTTTTTGTTTCAAGGCAACAGTGCCTCTAGGGTGAGCATTGGGTGGGGGTCTGTTTTTTTTTCCTGAGGGGTGCGTGTAGGCTGGCGAAGACAGGGCGTTAGTGTGCAAGTTCCATGATGGCCACCTCCAGTTAAGGCGAGTACTGACAAGCCGTTGCTTTCAGTTATCTCAGGGGGCACTGCCTTCATGGGTGAGGGAGGAGTCCAGTCATTGTTCTGGCTCTGTGAACAAACCATTTCCGTACTAACTGCTTGGCTGCTGAAAAACAACACCAAGAAAAACAGTTGGTGTGTGTGTGTGTGTGTGTGTGTGTGTGTGTGTGTGTGTGTGTGTGTGTGTGTGTGTGTGTGTGTGTGTGTGTGTGCTCCACAGGTAAAATACACAATCACACCTAGAGGTTTGCAATTGACGCAACCATATGTATAATCTGGCTGTGCTTTTCCAGCCCCATAGAAAACAACAAGGGAGCTTGGTGACCAGCACCACGACAGTAAGCTTATTATGGCCATAGCAATGGTGCTGGGGACAGAGATCACGATAGGCTTTTAAATTTGTCTTCCCCTACTCTCCATGCCCTTTACCTTATGGAAAGAAACCCCGCAAAATTGATTCCTTTTCATTGTGGATTAAATCTGCTTGATGGCCTGGGGCAAAATCTACAGAAGACTACATGGCTGCAATGGAGAACAGGCTGAGTTTAACATGCTCACAGCAGCATCCAGTTGAGACCCATCTACTCTGTGCATGTAAAGTCTCCATTGAGTATGACTTCCGTGACTACGGGTGCCCCTTTAGTGTTGAGTGGCGATGGTCCTGAGCCATGTGAGGCCCGACTCAGAGAGCAGGCAGGACAGCCGTCACCAAGCCGCTGTGGAGATGCCTGTCCTCTGAATCCATGAGTGATGTTTTCACTTCCCTGTGCCAGCCCCTCTCCCGTGTAGATATTCACACATCCTGCTGTGCAGGTAATAATGGAGTAGCAGAAAGGCAGCACTTCGTCGCTGAACTGCCTCACAGCCTCACAGGCCATCTCCATATGATATAGTTCCTAATAGTATATTGCTAAAAAAGCATACTTTTTAACTTCCTTGTGTTCTTTAAAAAAAGACGCTCCAACGCGATAAACGTACAGTGCCATTAGATTTTGATGTATAAGTTAAAACAGTTTGGCTTTGAGAACGGGTACGAAAAGAAATCTTGCCTATGGCATTATTTCAACTGATTTCAACAATAACGTGTGTGTTATCTCTTCGCTATAGGTTTCTTTCTTCTTTGGATGTTTGTAGATTTCTCCCATGGACAGGATGACCTAACTGGTTTTGTAGAATTACCTTTTGGCACATGTCAAAGTGCTGCTCTCCTTTGGTCTCATAGGAGAGAGTAGTGAGACTGATGCGCTCTTCATACACAGCAAAACATCTCTTATTCACTGATCAACTGACCTCCCCTCTGGATGAACAATTGACTGACACTGCAGTCCCCAGTGAAGCAGTGTTTCTGCTTTCATCTTCGTAGCGCGAGCGTCTCCTAAGATGATGTATAAAAGGGAAATTATTGCCGTAATGTCTAGTAGTCTTCATAGAGGCAGACGTCTCCAATAGATTGGAATCGACCCTCTCCACACCTCGATCTAAAACGAAATACACAGAGTTCGTCTCTCCGCCATCAGTCGCTCCATTTTGAACACAGTTCTCTCCCCCCCCCCCCCCCCCCCCCCCCCCCCCCCCCCCCTAGTCATGATTAGAAGTTCATAGCATTATTTTTATCATCATTATCATTATAATCATCATCATCACCATCACCATCATCATCATCATCATCATCATCATCATCATTCACAGGCTTTGCATTCTAAGTAGTGTCAAATTCTGCATCAGTTTATGCCCTGGTCTCGTTTTGATATCAAAATTCGATTTCATCTCCATGTCTACGTCCCTGGTGAGTTTGTCTTGTGGTCGTCAACATAGCAAGTTCATGGGAACTGTCGTCAGACAGACTTCGAAGCACCCTCCATGGAGGAGGGGGGGGGGGGGGGGGTGAGTACGGTTTCTCTGCAACTACTAAGCAGTTATTATGGTCAGTAGGGAGCTAGGCAGGGTGGTGCACAGCATAGGTTGGATCAGAGCAGGCAACACTGCACACCACCAATGTGACTTGACAGCAGCGCAGTGTCTCCTCTGGTGGGTTGCCACATCATATATGATATTAAGTGCTCTGTGTGGATTGCTTTTTATGGAAGGCGCAGGGGGGGGGGGGGGGGGGGGGGGGGGGGGGGCTGCGGCAGGGTACGGCTGTGAACTGTGGTGCTGGAATTACCTGTACTGGAGGGAAATCCACTAAAGTGACATGGAAGATGAGACAGTGTTTCCCTCCCCCATTCTCCTCCCCACACCCGCCCCCACCCCGAAGAAAAAAAATCGTATGTTTAGTGAAAGACTGTTATGGGATGTTATGCGTTTATCTATACCTTGTTGAAATGGGGAGGTCGAAAAGAAGTGACTGATAGCGTATGTTGAATTGTGTATGGCAGGATTCACAACCAGAGCAAGTTTCAAGTACATGAAGATGCCACAAGAGCGCATGTCAATGGTAACTGGTGTTGACAGCTTGGAACAGGAGCTGAGAAGCACTCCTAGTCTCTTCATCAGATTAAAACTTCTGTCAAGCATCTCAACCTTCAATTTGTTCTCCCTGTCTGACAATCAAGTTGACCAGTTCATCACTGACTGTCTCCAGCAGCATAGTTACCACTGTGCAATCACTGCAGCAGTGTGCTTTCGACAAATTAGATCAGGTCCTCAGGAGAATGCCAAACTTGGGATGGAGATTTTGGAACGAGTGGTTGAACACGCTGGTCTACGATAAAGACTGGAATAATGTCCGGGTAATCCTGTTGCATTTTTCTGATCATGACTTCACTGAATTACTCCAGGCTGTAGTTACAACCTCGGAAGATGATGAAGGTCTTGAGGAGTTCCAGATTCTTCTGAAGCGGTGTTCCAAAGTGGACGTTTTTCTGGAAATAGTAGTAGTCCATGCTGTGGCTTTGGCGGGTAATATTCATAAATTTAAGCTTTTACTGTATTCTAACAATGCGACTGTACGTCAAGCCGTTTACAATTTTGCTGCTACAAACTGTTTTCTGCTTATAGAGAAAATTGTTTCAGCTAGAAACGACGTTTCAGATATAACAGCGTTAAATGATTGTCTATTCGCGGCTCTGGAAGCAGGTCTGTTCACGATTACATCTAGAAATGTAGAGTACCTAGTGGACAGTCGCAAGGACACATCAGCATTTGCCGTGAACAATCTGATGCAAGACGTCGTAAATTTTCTTTATAGTGCTGGCATAATGAATAATCGCGTAGTCTTTGAGCTGAGTGTTAATCCGGAGTTGCTTAAGCATCTGGCACAGCAGCAGACGAAACAAGACGACAACAGTGTAGCGTTTGATGTGGATGCATACGCTGCCAGACAGATCAAAGACTTTTTGTCCCACGCCGCCTCACGGCCACGGCCGTTACAAGTCCTCGGTCTTCTGGAAGTGTCCAAACATGTGGGCTGGGGCCACGTCAGGGAATCCACTGTTGACCAGTTGAAAATCTCCAATATTTTGAAAGACCAGCTTAAGTTCAAAGGTTGTCGAGAACTGCTGAAACCTTAAATGACGTAGGCTGGCCATTTTCCCTTATAACATCAGCAAATGTTCTCTCTGCTAGTTTTGGTTTATATTGATTCTCGCAAGTAGGAAAAATAATTGTTGTTTTAATATGAGTTAACCAAGAAGTTTTCACCCGATTTCATCAGAGTCTAGAAATGGTCAGAAATCGTACCAAACAGCAATAGATAAGTGAAGACAAGCTGATCTTTTCTTATAAAGGCAAATGAGAATATATTCTCCCTCAGGTGGAAGAACAATCCCAGTGTGTGTGTGTGTGTGTGTGTGTGTGTGTGTGTGTGTGTAGCAATTTTCGTTTACTGTCCTTGGTAAGATAATATACTATTGGCAAAGGACTGTACTGCTTAATTGTAACATTTTGTCCCGAACGGCTACATAAGTAAATGACATTGCTCATACATTATATTCCACACATTATATAAATATATAAGATTGTTCGTACATTATATGTTGATACTGGTGAGGATTGTTCACACGTTAAGTTAATAGATAAGATTGTCCGTACATTATATATTGATACTGGTGAAGATTGTTCACGTATTAAGTTGATAAATAAGATTGTTCATTCATCATGTATTATGTTATTAAATAAGATTGTTGATACTGGTGCCTGATCCCTCTCTGTAGCAGGTGTTTCTTTGCATGTGCCTGTCTGTCTGTTTTTCACTGGGGATTTGAGCTTTGCCGTGGTTAGAGTGTTTGAACCGTACAATGACCCCTTTGGCTCTGCTGATGAGGCTGTGAATACCTGAGTGGAACGCTGTTTTTGTAAACGCATCCAGGTTTGTACAGACAAGTTACTGACTGGCCTAAGTACAACAAGGCAGACCTTGATGCCCTTGGTAGGGTGTCCCATGTCAGACAGGTTAAGGTGTGAGCCTGGACACATCGTGACCCTCCTTTTCCCTGTTCTATCTTCCGCCTGTCCTGTCTCCTTTTCCACATTCTTCTATTCCCCATGGTCTTCTTAAGACCCGCCGTATTTGCCGTGCAGTGCAGCCTGCGATGGAGGGGAATGAGATCCTGGTGGTTGGCAGGATAGGTGCTCTCAACACATCTCCTTGGCTCAGACCTCTTCTAGACAGGAGGTACACACTGGCTCAGCTGTATCAGCTGGCTACCACACCTACCTGAGGCAGGTACCTGCCTGGCCAGGGGAACCTCTAGAGTGCTCAGCTGTCCGCCCCAAGGGCTGAGCATGATCAGGGAGGATACGGGTTGGTGGGTTTCTGTTTGTTGTGTATCCCTCCTGAAGCCTAAGGGTCAGGAGAGTGAGTTCGTGACCCTGGACCCTTAGTATGACTCCATGCGTGTTGGTAATGGAGGGAGGAAGTAAAACCCAAACAAAAATGGCTTCTACACCACCCTTATCCCCCTGCACGAAATGAAAGTAACTGCAAAAATGTCAAAAGTCTCGGAGACAAACAGTGATTCGGAGATGGAAACTAGGGGAAAAAAAAAAACAGATTCTGGGCCTCTTGGTTAGTGCTGGAAAAACCTGAGGAGGAGAAATCCATATCAGCACAACGTCTTTTGCAATCTAGACAGGTTTTCAAAGCAAGACAGGCGACACAAAATCAATTAAAGGCCCGCAAATACGGTGTTTCTCGCTTTTGTACCCCATGTCCTCCACGGGCTTACCTCGTTGCGAAAGTAGATCTCTACGTTCCATCTCCATTGAGGCGTTTCTGCTGTCAGAAATTGGACATGCTCGTGACAGGTGCTCGAGATAGGAGATTTGTGTTCAGCGCTGCCAGGAATCAGCCCTTGTACCGGCTGTGGTGGGCAGCCATCCTGTTTCTCATAGGACGGTCCAGAAATGGGCACTGTAACAAACGATCCAGCACGTTAAGACTGAAAAAGGAAGCCAAAAAAATTGGTGCTTGGCTGCTAGCTCCAGTCATCAGTGTCATGCTCAGCCACCATTAAAAGAAATCCAGTGTCCACCTCCTGTCAGTCGGCGTCGCTTACCGGTTTAGAAATCAGACCTCTCCCAGATCCTCCCAGTCTAGCTCCCACGGGAAGGATGAGACATGGACACCGTCTGTTTCCCCTAAAGGCCTTAGAGCCTGCTGAAACTTTCCGAGGACAAAAGTGTGGAGGTGATAGAGGTAGATGGGCCTCTGTCAGTCCCTGGAACCTCCATTAGGACAAAGTGTCAGGAAAACAAACACTTGCTGGTCCTAAAACAGCAGAACTAATTCTTGAAAACAAATTTCGTTCTTTCCAGTCTGAATAACAAAGCTGCATAGATCGAATGCGCTCTCCATGATTTTCATTCCCCTTGCCATGAAGGATTACAACAAAGACCATAAGGACATTCAGGGTCTGTTTTTCAATTCTGAGGAGTTACAGCTGCTTTATCAGAATCTGAAAGCTATTGTGATAGTTCTGCAGAAAACTAACTTTCAGAACCAGAAGACTTCACTCGTTCGGCTTTAACATTCTCTTAAAACCAGCAAAGCCACCGCAGATGGAGTAGCGGAAGGAGTCTCGCCACTCATCTACGAATCTATTCTCTTCAGCACATTGACTTAAATACCTCTCTTCAAGCCTTGGCCACAGGAATCGCTTTATATACAACAGTAAACGGTGTGTTCTTTATATCTACTACCATTTGTATCAGTCAGTCGACAAGAGCTGGCCCGATCAGAGAACTCCCATGACCTTTTCTGCTGTCGGGGGATTCAAGGGGTACAGTCGTCTTCGTGTAGCATGAATTCTTCATCCACAAGCCTGCTTCTTGGGGATGTCTTTTCAGAGCTGGATTCGTATTGTCTGAACAGCTGGTCTCTAACATAATTCCATTCGGCAACAGATACACTTTGGTGTTTAGATCTGTCAATATGTGATCCATCACTGGTCCTGGACTATGAAAGGTTGCTTTCAATGAGGTTCACGAAAGTGACGATTTTCCAAGTGTCCTGAAATACAGCATTGAGAAAGCTGTAGTTTAACCGAACACCTCAGTTATCCTAAAGCTGACTGGAATATGTTTGCAGGGTGTGTTCCAAATAGAACATAGGACAGAGGAAGTTCCGGAAAGGTAGGACCCTACCAAAATCATGACAAACAAACCCCTAAAATCTGCAAAAGACAAGTATTCTGACTTCTCAATTGAATTGCAAATGCCTAAGATACCTTAGTTTAATTCTGAATGCCAGCACATTTCCAACAAAAGCAAACGTGCTCAGTTTTGTGTTTATCACGGACCGTGGGCGCTCAATGTCTCAGCACATCAAAAAATGAAATTGAAAATGAGACATACTTATGGGTAAATGTCAGTCTTGGAGAGACATCTGTTCCAAGCTGATATCCGAAAACACCTTTAAAAAAAAAGGCTTCAAATATTAGGGGAAAAAATCGAAGGGGGGAAACACCAACCTGTCAGTTCATTACCTGAAACTCTGATCTGTCAATACTGACAAGCTACTGCCAGTATGTTGCCTCCACCATTAAACAGAACTTGTCGTCCAGAAGTAAATCTGCTATTTTTTTTTAGTGAAACGAAGCAAACTAAAGAAAAACATCCCTGTAACTACAGCTCAGACAAATCTGAAGTCTATAATCTACCATATTCAATTGATGACCAGAAATCTGCTGACATTTCCATCATTTTAATTGGAAAATGTTCGTATCTTAACATGCCCACCCCCTCTCAATCATTTGTTCATTAAACGTCACAAATCAAGGTAGATGGCAATAGATAATGTAGAAAAAATAGCATACTTTGCTATTAGATTTGTGTAAATCAGCTCTTAAATTGCAATGGAAAGAAGTAATTTTGAGGAGGGGGTATGAAAGGAAATTTTCTGATTGACCGGAAGACTTTCGGTCAATCAAATCAGTCATGACAAACATCCTCTCTACTGTGTTTTTGTGTCTCTCTTTTAAGATGTTAGCTATGAACAAGGGGATCAACCCTATTTTGGGAGAATAAGTATTTTGTTGTTTCTCTCCATGGGTTAAAACAGAAAGAGTGGCGAGCCTGATGAGCTCTTCACACAGAGCGAAATATGTATCGCTTGCTGGTCCACTGACCTCTCATTGAAGAAACGGTTGACTGGCTGCACAGACACTGGGAGAGTGCTTTTGCTTTCTCCCTCTTTTTCCTTCCCCTTAGCACGAGCTTATCATTCATTTAGGGTCTCTCTCTCTCTCTCTCTCTCTCTCTCTCTCTCTCTCTCTCTCTCTCTCTCTCTCTCTCTCTCTCTCTCTCTTTGTTCCTCCCCCTTCTCTCTCTATCCATCTATCTATCTGGAGCATAGATAGATAGATAGACAGACAGACAGACAAATGGACAGACAAACATAGATAAATACATAGATAGATAGACTGATAGAGGAATAGACAGATAAAGGGAAAGAGTGAGAGAGATTAAATAGATAGATAGATAGACAACATGATAGCATGCATTTTTTGATAACAGATAACGATTGATTACTTACAAACTGTTTTTGAGTGGCAACTAGTAAAGAGAATATAAGGTCGATAGTTGAGTAACCTTTTATAAACCCACCATCACGTTCACCACTTATATTGCTATGACATACCTACTCACACTATATGCTATTGATAACAGATCCGCAAAACATACGACAAATATTACTTAGTGAAATCCGTCAGTAATTATTCACATCATTAACACCCCCATTTTCAATAGGCAAATTTACAGATTTTTTCCAAGTGCCAGGATATATTACAAAATCAAGCAAAACAGTAAACAGCTTCACTGAAAAGCTCAAGCCATATTCTACAGAATTCTGTTTTAAACTTCGTCTATCATACCATCTGGCTCAGCAGTTTTTTTTTTTTTTTTTAATTTATTTTAGCAAATAATGTCTCTTCTTTAGAGATTGGTCTGTCAAGCTTAAGCACTTCATTTTTGTCCTCACCCATCTAGGGTTCTACCACAATGTCATGCTCATCACAGCATTTCTCAGGAAGTGTGTGTGTGTGTGTGTGTGTGTGTGTGTGTGTGTGTGTGTGTGTGTGTGTGTGTGTATTTGCGCCAAGAGCACAGACCTGTCAGCCGTGTCTCCCTGATGAGTCCGATCCAGCGGACGAAAGGCCTAGGAGCAGGCAATACTGATGGATCTACCTTCTACAGGGATTACGATGGTTCCGTCAGGCAGCTAGTGAAGGGTTTCTCATATTTAAGATATACTCCCCCCATTTTCTTCATCACCCACACACACACACACACACACACACACACACACACACACACACACACACACACACTTTTTTTTCTTGTTTTTCTAAAAGTTCAAATCTTTGTCAAGTCATTATTTAATGACTGAAGAATTGTTAGCCTGCACTTGTTTTCACCCACTATATGGTTAATCAGCAACATATATATATATATATATATATATATATATATATATATATATATATATATATATATATATATATATAACACGTAAGGTAAAGTAATGTTGCTTATAGCCCAGCCGACCGCAAAGGGCCACATCAGGGTTGTCACCATGCTAAAATCAACTCACAAGTCATCTCTAAAAAGATTAATATTAAAAAAAAAAAAAAAAATCCACACATCTCTTTAAATTACAAACGCACCAGAAACGTTGTCGAAAATCTTTCTTCCGTAAAATCTTAAATCAGATGACAAATGTTAATCTCTCTCAAAAACTCAAATATCACGTCAGTTGGGACATCTCTGAACAGGGTTTTCATGGACTCTGCTGTAAAGTGTTTCTGTCTCACATCGTACAAGTCCCAACAATCTAAAAGAAAATGTTTCACTGTGAGTGGAACATGACATAGAATACACCACAGAGCCTCTTCACCTTTTAAAAGATAAGAATGGGTATAAAACGAGTGGCCTGTGTGCAAGCAGCACAGGACTGTTTCTTCTTCACGACCGCCTCTGGACCATGGCAAAAAACTCGTTGAGGTTTGATCGGATTTTATACAGTTTGTTATCCGTCTGCAAGGACCATTCCTCTTGCCAGAGGTCTTTGACATAGGCCCGTGTTTGGGGTTTCAGGTCAGTGTGAAGAACAGACAACCTGCTCAACTTTTCCATTTTGGCATTCTTGGCAAGCTGGTCAACCCTCTCATTGCCTTGAATGTCCACATTGCTGGTAATATATGTACACACACACACACACACACACACACACACACACACACACACACACACACACACACATCTCTCTCTATATATATATATATATATATATATATATCCCATCCCCATCCCGGATGTCACCCTACTGCTGTCAGGTTGCATTTGCTTTATTCAAACTGACTGTTACCTTTTGTTTTGTTGTCCGTTGAGTTCAATTCATTCCCCTTTCAGTTGTTCTGGTTGGCCAACAGAAACCGCAGCGTATCTCTAGGGCCTGGTTGACGCCGGGATATATTATGAAAGGAAGCGTAGAATACAGCCCTGTCATGTAGTCTCAGACCGAAAATGGAAATCCGTATCATCATCTTCATCATCCTCATTCTCATCGATCAGCATTAAAAAAAATGTCTCTCAAATTCTGTGGCCCTTCATGCCCTGCTCTCATGGTGACCTCAGTTTCGATGTCTTCTCCACGTCTGTGGCCTTGGTTTGGTTCCGTCAAGGTCACCGGTATCGGCGAGTCCATGGGGGCTGTCATTGGACGGACGTGGTGGCACCCTCCGGAGGGAGAGCTCACTCACACCGGCCCCGCGACTAAGCAATTATTGTCGTCAGTAGGGGGCTTAGTAGGTGGCGTCCTGCGTATGTTAGATCAGAATAGGCGCCACTGAACACCACCGAAGTGACTCGGCAGCGGTACAGTGTCTCCTCCGGTGGGTTGCCTCTTGACGACTTGACATTGACTGCTCCTGTGGATTGCCGGTGCCGGGGGCTGCGGCGGGACCAGCCGGGCTGTGGCTGTGGACGGGGTGTCGGAATGAGCGGCGTGGGTGCACTGCCTCTGAGGTGGTGCAGAAGTTGAGACGGCAAAAAAAAAAAAAAAAAAAAAAAGAAACCGCAGCGTTGTTACCATTTAAATTTGGCTTCTGAACTTGGATCCAAAAAGCACACACACACACACACACACACACACACACACACACGCACGCACGCACGTACGCACACACACACACACACACACACACACACACACACACACACACACACACACACACACAACTTTTTTTTTCTTGAAATGTGGGATATAATGGCAAGGTCAAATAGTTGATTGATACAGAAGGTTCACATTACTTAGTACACACCGACAGATTCCTTGCAGTTGTTGACTCTGGTCACTCCTATTATGATGATATCCAGCGCACACCTCCAGCTTTCTTATCAATAGTAGACAAAGGCCGCAGTATTCCATGTGTACGACAAATTTCTTTCTTCTGTAGTGCTTTGCTGCAATACTTCCTCCTGAACACCTTCACAACCATTACCATTACTTTAAACGATGGCACTTATTCTCTGGAGGTCTGCTGTCACCCTGTCCCTAGAGATTTTTCCTATTACAGAAATAAACCATGAACTCCCCATGAATTTGTGACTGAGGCCTTTTTCGTCTGTGCTTTGAGAAAGTGTTGCCCGTTGATCTCATTCTACATTCAGGTAACGGGTACAGACGACAGTGTATATGTTGCATTGACAGTGTACTGGCGTGGAAAGTGTACTCTCCACGGGCAAAATCGTGGAATGTATACTTTCAATGGGCATTTCCGCCCATTAATGCAATCTGCAACGTGTGCGAGATACACATGAATGAAGCTGTTGTATGCAGATCTTGTTCCAAGCTGGCACATCCGCATTGTTCCCAGGCTGACAAATGTTCTCGTTGGAAAGTATACCGCGTTGAGATTCCACGAGTTTTCCCGTGGAAAAATATACTTTCACGGGCCTTAGCGTGGAATGTGTACTTTCCACGGCTACAATCGTGGAAAGTAAACGCTGTGGGCGAAGCACGACTGGTTTGACCTGGTTTCCTCAAAATCTGCATGGGAAGTAAGTACTTTTCACCATTCACACTGACAAGAATTTATTATGAGAGCAGATGGATAAAAAAAATTATTATGAGAGCAGATGGATAAAAAAGTATTAAAAAATTAAAAAAAAAACACTAGTTGCCACATAATGACATGTAATAAAATACAACGCAACCATGGGAAATTGACTGACGGGACAATTTCAGTGAGTTCTTGTGACACTACTTATTGCAACAGGTCAAGCTATTGTGGCATCGGCTGTTGCACAAATCTCCACCTTTTTTGCACTTGCAGCTGTTCGTTTTGCAACCCGTCTTGCAGCCGCACTGGATGAAGCCTTGTCCTGTCCCGACCGATTCTCCAGTCACTGCTGATCTGAGGGCAATTTCCTGTTCTGGGACTTGATCTTCTGTCAGCAGTTTCTGTTCACATTTTTGGATCTGATTGCCACAGCACAACTTTTGCAGACGTCCAGTTGACGTACCCACTTTGTACTTGCCATGGTTGACTTCTAGCACAACGCCTATGAGATGTCCTGGATCAGCACGACGACCTCTGTCGACTTTGGGGATGGGTATATTCTGACGTTGTCTCCTACTGCCAACGGTGGCAGTTTGGCTTCACTTATGAGGCACATTTTTTTTTCGCTTGTTTTTCTTGGGCTTCATGGGCTTCTTTTCTCTTATGCCGTATGGCAGAACGCAAAGAGCAACGAGAACATTTGTCAGCCTGGGAACAATGCGGATGTGCCAGCTTGGAACAAGATCTGCATACAACAGCTTCATTCATGTGTATCTCGCACACGTTGCAGATTGCATTAACGTTGGCAGGTATCTGGACGTCTTGGTGAAGTGGGGACGAAACTTGACGAGCTGCAGCCCTCTCCTTGTCGTGGCGCTGGTTCCACCTCCTGGGTAAACGGGCATCTCAGTTGCTTCCTCCAGGCCATCCACGGGTTGTTCCGACGACTCTTCTCCCCGGTCCGATGCTGTCAAAATAGATTAAAGAAGTAAATAAATGTAGGTCACACCTTGCAAGTTTTTTTGAGGCTGTGACATTACGTCGTTTTGTGACACGGTCTGAGGGACCTTTTCCAGTCACAAGTCCACCTTCGCGCCTCTCCTTATTGCAGCGCATGACACCGGGCCATAATCATATACGACCAGTAGTTTAGGAGATATAGAGTTTTTGAAAATTTAACACTTATAAACCCGCTACGCATGCGCATTCCGTCACAATTATTGTGTTGGCGATAACTTTGATGTATTCGGGTGTGAGGGGATGACGTAATACTACCTATGTTCCAAATTTCGTTGATTTTCGTTCAGTAGTTCCCAAGTTATGGCAAATTTTAGGTTTTAAGCGTATACGCATGCGTAGACCGCACGTGACTATTCTTGAAAAAAATTTAAAGGGTCGGGCATCATCACTATATATGTCCGAACAAACACACATGCGCGCGCGCGCGCACACATACACACACAGACACACACAGACACACACACACACACACACACACACACACACACACACACACACACACGCACACACACACACACACACACACACACACACACACACACACGCACACACACACACACACACACACACACACACACACACACACACACACACACACACTCACTCACTCACTCACTCACTCACACACACACACACACACACACACACACACACACACACACACACACACACACACACACACACACGCACACACGTCTAATATCGCAATTTGCAAAAAAAAAGGTGCTAACGGAAAGTGCAATTACTACTACTGCTACAACTACTACTACTACTACTACTACTACTACTACTACTACGTCCTATTGGGCAGTGAAGGGATTAAAGGAAAATTAATTGTAGTTTAGAGAAAGAAAAATCATAAAACAATTATTAACCATTTTTTTTTTTTTTTACATTTTTATGCTGTAAATTTACCACTGAAGGAGGAGTCAGTGCTATTTAATTGCACCACTGTAATCTTTAGTTAATACACATTACTAGGGTTCGTGAAACACCACAATGTTAATGTCACAATAGTCTTACTGCGTTCGGTCGTCACTGGTTGTTCTGTTGAATCTCCCCGCCATGATCGTCTCTAAATCCTCTTCATCTGTGATTAGTGACAGAACTTCAAGTGGGAGAGCTGAAGAGGTCAAACCAGTGGACGCAGGTTTTCCGAAGACTGCTTCACAGGGTGACATTCCCAGTCTCGAATGATGTGAACTGTTTTTCTGGAACTGTATGAACTTCAGACCTTGAGCCCACCTCGTGCAATTGTTGTCTCTCATCCACGACACCAATTGTTTGTGAACCTCGTCGTTTGATTTCTCCACAGAACCCTGAGACTGTGGATGTCTCGGGCGCCCATGGACAATCTTGAGGTTTGGCCAGAGGCTGGTAAGCTCCACGATGATCCTGTTGACGAATTCTCTGCCATTATCCGACTGCAGGATGTTGGGAGCTCCGTTGGTGTGTGGAGGAAAATGTCAAGCAACGCGGTAGCAACATCGACAGCAGATTTTCTCTCCAACGGTCGGAGATGCACAAACTTCGTGAAGTGATCCTGGTAGTTCAGAATCCACTTGAAAGGTCCATCCGCCTGACTCTGCATATCGATCAAGTCGACTTGGCCACCTGAGTTGAGATCAGATGAGCGAACAGGTTTCACGACAATGCTGGTAGCGCTAGGCTTGCATCTCCGGCGCTGGCATTCGTCACAGAATGAAACGAACAGCTTCACAGCGTCCTGCGTGATATTTGCATAACGCCTCTTCAAATGACGCATCATTTTGTTGATACCTCCATGACCTTGAGCAAATGTGTACTTCATAGATCTTCTTATAAAGTTCATCATTGTGCACATAGTACAGGATCGCGTCATCCTCTTGGTGCCGCTTTTTTGATCAGTTTCTCCACTTCCCCAACAGAGAGAATGTCGAACCGTTTGCAAGCATTTCGTTCGTCATCTGTTTTGCCACCAGCTGCCCTTCCACGCTTCACAATTTCCAGCAGCTGCTGGTATCTCTCAATTGACAACGCACAATTGTTCTTCTGTTTTGTGTCGATTTTGCGACCCAGCTGTCATAAAATTGCTGCGCACGACGCACTGTCTCTTCCATGTTGTCTGTGAACTGTGTTTCACGGAAATATTTACCGAGTAGTATTCACTTGACGGCGACAATGAAGTGTGTGCATTCAACTTTGGTCCCTAAAGGTCGCCGAGAACAACAAAAAACATTTCCGGTAACGTCTCCTGTACAGATCTCACGATTTTGCCCGTGGAATTTGTACTGGCACACTTTCAACGAAGTTTCTTCGTGGAAAGTATACATTAAACGCCGGTTTTTCATTGAATATATACTTTCCACGGATGATCCATGGAATGTATACATTCCACGATTTGCCCGTGGAGAGTACACTTTCCACGCCAGTACACTGTCAATGCAACATATACATTAAACATCATTATAAAAACGTGATTGACGAGCAAAATGATGACAGCGAAAAATGCCCGTGTTTCCTAAATCTGGGTGACGTGCGGGTTTCTTCTGAAACCATATTGCGTTAAAAAAAAAAATAAACAAAACAAAACAGGAAGTCACGTTATGCACTTCCGGGGAAAGTGTAATCGTAACACACGTGTTCATTGCTTGTTTGTTTGCTTTTGTTTCGTGTTGTTGATTTTCTTTTTTTGTTGAGAAGACTAGTGAACTGCCTTCAACGTGGTAACAGCGTTGATATGGCCCTTTGCGGTCGGCTGGGCTGTAAGCAACATTACCTTACCTTACGTCTGAAAATACAAAAACAAAATGTATTCTAAATTTTTAAACTACCAGCGACAGATTTAATTTTTACCCATTCTTCTTCGCAAGACTTAGCATTGCAAAAAGAATTTAAAAAAAGTTACCTAACGGACACATCATTGAAAATTATATAAATAAAAGGTCGAAACCAAACTTCTGACGGAAACATGGGGGTTGAATAGAATGCATGGTGTGTCAGTTTCAGTTTAGTCATGATAATTATCAATGCACGTGGACTAATCCATAATTATATGCTCTACCACCTTTGCTGAGAAACAAGACCACGGTGTGTGTGGGGCTTAATCTGGATTGGTGGGAAAAAAAGTGAAATTCAGATGACAGGACTGATGATAACGTATGGAATTAGTATTATATTATCATTATTATCATTACTAGTTTTGTTGTTATTTTTATTACTAACGTTACTATCATTATTTTCATTAGTAGTAGTAGTAGTAGTAGTAGTAGTAGTAGTAGTAGCAGTAGTAGTAGTAGTAGAAGTAGTAGTAGTAGTAGTAGTAGTAGTAGTAGTAGTGTTGATGATGTATTATTATAACGGTGGCGAACGTAATTGTAATAATGGGACAACTACTGTCACAATTCTCACTACTTCTACTA
>JADBJO010005401.1:160000-163126 GCA_016801955.1 Conus betulinus
CAAAAAACTTTGGGTCAACTCCATCGGACCCATAGCCGGCCAGAAACAGCTCCCCTCAGGCAAGTGGTTGATCGGTTGTACTTTCCGCCGATCAGCAAAATCGACTACTAAAAACAACCAATTTGTCAGGAATTTTGATAAATGTTCTGTACCTGAGGTTTTCACCGAAGGTGTGGTAAAGCCAGTTCCTCTTGACATCAGTCTGTCTGACATTAAGAAAGAACTGACTCATGTTTCTTCTGTTAAAAGACTTCCCAATAAGGATGGAAGCGAATCAAGAGCTATATAAAAATCACTTTCTCAACATCAACACTGCCAAAAGAAATCTTTATTGGTTTTCAGTTTTTCTCTGTTGATCCTTTTGTACCACCTGTCTATCGGTGTACTAGGTGCAACAGACTGGGGCACACAAAGTCTGCGTGTCGGGCAAAGCCGACTTGTGGAAGATGTGGTCACACTGACCATGTCATTGAATCGTGTACCAGGGCCAAACATTGTATAAACTGCTCTGGAGATCATTCAGCCTCTTACCTTGGATGATGCCCAGAATATAAACTTCGTGTTTTGGCCGGTAAACTGAAGTCTTCCAACCATATGCCATACTCTGAGGCTCTCAGACAAACCAAAGCTCAAATGAGCAAAGGAGAGGTACAGGTGCAGGAATTAAAAGAAGACCCAGGGGTGCCGGAAACGATAATTCAACCAAAGCTAATCACCACAGTAGGTCTTATTCCTCGGTTCTAAGTCAAGGAATGATGAAGACTAATCAACAAAACCCCGCTGCCCACTTCTTTGGATTCTAGCCCCCCTTCAATCTGGGGCACTCGTATTTTACCAACTCATAGTGACAGTTCAAACCAAACTAGTATTGCTGTCACAAATCAGACAAGTATAGGACAGACATCAAAAACATTCAAAACATCTGTGCTAAGTACTCTTAAAGAAAAATCTGACTCTTCAAGTTCTTTCAAAAAGCAATCTGTAAATTTTGATCTTGAAAAGATTTTAATATATCTTGAAAATCTCTCAGTGAAATTTCTGAACATCCTAACAAAAATGTCTGATGTCATGACTTCCTCAATCATTGAATTGAAAACAATTCTGTCCAATGCCTGTCTGAACTCCAATGAACGTACAAAGAGAAGTTCTGTCAAACGTATTCCGTTTTTGGTTTTCTCTGTTGCTGGTACTCTCAGTTATAGTCCTTTTCACGAATAACATGATGTGTATGAGGCCTGATCAAGTCAACCCTACTGGTATGTGCTCGTTTCTACAATGGAATTGTAGAAGTAAGTGCAATTTTGTATATTTGGAAAATTTTTTTGCAGAAGCGTTCTTTTGACGTAGTTGTGCTTCAGTCATTGAATTGCCACAAAAATGACTTACCCAAGTTAAACGGATTTCTTTTACCCACCTGTTATAGATGAGGTAAAAGCCAACGTTAAAATAAAAGTTGCTACATATGTAGCTTGCAATCTTATGTATCAACCGTGCAAAACACCGTGTTCTTCAATAGATAAACGTTTATATTCTTGCTGTATAGAAATTAAGGTTGATGGTAAATACTTCAACATTTTGAACTGTTATTATCCAGATGGAGTGTCTAAAGGTGAAGCTGACTGGATAATGGATTTAGACTGCTCTAGACAATGGATTATTCTTGGCGATTTTAATTCCCACCACGCCTTGTGGTCCGAAAATCCCAATAATATTGTTAACAACAACGAATACCTTGCCAGTACAATAATCAACGCCAATCTAACCATTTTAAATGACGGATCTATAACAAGAACTGCTGATCGATCAGATCAACGTTGCTCATCGATAGATTTGTCTTTAGTTTCCCCAGACATAAACCCTTTGTGTACTTGGCAGGTTCATCAAATACCGTTAGGCAGTGATCATCTCCCTATTGAAATCCAACTTCTAGTGAGCCCGGAAAAAAAAACAATCTACAATTCTGAATGCACTAAATATAATGAAGATAGGCTGATTGGGCGCTTTTCAATCAAATTTTGACAGCAGGTTCATCTTTTCTAAATTTCAATCAAAATACAGTGTTAGAGGAAGATTTGGAAAACTGTTATTTTGAATTAAGAAAACTTATACTTAAGGCTGCAGATTCTGCAATCCCAAAAGTCAAATTAAAGAATCATCCAAAGAAAGCATCAAACCCATGGTGGAATATTGCGTGTGAAGTCGCCGGGGGTGCGAAAACTAAGGCCTTCAAAAGCTGGATGATAAGCCGTCATACGCAACCTAAAAGTAGAGTGGAACAGTTACACGCTGAATACAAAAAAGCTAACACCAATAGTAACAAAATTGTTGCTTTTGCAAAGCAGCAATATTACAAAAACTTAGTCATCAACTGTTCCAAACACCCAAACGATAGCACTTTACTTTGGAAAGAAATCAGAAAATCTAAAGGTTCTTTTCATCTCCCAGATCCTGTCTTGATCGAAAACGATAAAATCTATAAAACAAACGAGGAGAAAGTTGAATTATTTGCTGACACTTTCGCAGCAATGAGTCAGACTGAACATCTGCCTAAAGAAGAGCAAGAACGAAGAAGAACTATTGAAAACGAAGGGAGAAAACATTGAACCACATGACAACGACAACACGTTATATATTAATAAAATCTAACAATGGAGGAGCTTCTGTACTCACTTCACCGTTTAAAATCTGGTAAAATTGCTACAGGATTTGATCCCATTTCTTACAACATGATAAAGCATTTTCCACAATGTTTTTTGAAAAAAAAAATTATTAGAGTTCTTCCAATTATGCTGGAAATCCGGAAAGCTGCCAATGGCTTGGAAGAAAGCAACAGTTGTACCTATCCATAAACAAGGAAAATCAAAAAGAAAACCTTCTAATTTTCGACCCATTTCTTTGACTCCTCACATTGGAAAACTTTTTGAGAGAATAATGAAATTCAGATTAGAACATTTCCTTGAAAAGAATGGGATTTTGCCAATCTTTCAAGCTGGTTTCAGAAAAGGAGGGGTGTCACTGATCATGTTAGTCTTTTAGCTTCACACGTCAAAAAAAGCCTTGGCTAAGCGACACTCCACTTTAGCCACGTTTTTTTGATATTCATAGAGCGTACTTTTACAATCGTTT
>JADBJO010005402.1:0-70994 GCA_016801955.1 Conus betulinus
GGGGGGATAGTAGAGTGTAACATCATAAATCAGGTAACAAAAACAACTCTGGCCCCATTCACAGCAACACAAAAGGGCCACTGAACCAAAGAACAAACACAGAGAATAGAATGCAGGCAGCCACAGGCGGCTGAGAGACAGAGAATACAGGGAGTGGCTCATAGCCAATGGACAGAGCATCAAATGCAGATTACAGAAAGAGACAAAATATCAGCTGAAAAAAGAGCAGTGACATGGATGCACCTCGTGCACAAAGCATGATGGTATAGAGCCAGATGAATGAAAGCGGCATGAAGACTAGAACATCCAGGTCAACAAGAAAGCTGTGTACAATTGGCATCAAAGAATCACATCTATCTATAGGTGACCAAATAGGTATATGAAAAATTCTAATCCATGTGGCAAAACATCTAGTCACTGTAATAGGGAGAAAAATGTACATGAAAAAGCATTGTACTGGTTTCATTCCATCATAATTTTCAACAGGTTTCGGCCAAGCGTGGCCATAGAACTCTCCATCTTGAAACCTGTACTCAATTCCTTTTGAAAAAATAAATACCTTTGGTAAACATTTTGTCTATCTTTGATTTGTATATGTACAATTTTGTGAACATGACAATGAAATCCAAGATGCTGTGTGTTGATAAGTGTTAATTCACAACAAAGAGTACAACATTCAGTGGAATGTTCACACGAATTGAATAGTGTTTCCAAGAGGTCCAAAAACAGTGTATATGCTTACAACTCCATAAAAATGTTCAGTCCAATCGCTTACATCATTACACAACATGCAGTTTGTTGTACAACATTTGAGCAATGATTCGATGAATAATTTTGATTTTTTGTAGCCATTTTAGTTTGACATATTGAATGTAGGTTGCCAAGTTTCCAACCAGTACCAGTCAACTTTCCCTTTCATGACCCCCAAGTCAAACTGCTATTCATCTTAGTTTGTGTCAGTGGGAGGGGCAACAGGTGTTAATTGATCCCGTGTATACACTGCAAATGTTTAAACTGCATTTGCCTGAATATTCCACGTGTAACTTAACATCAGTATCATGTTTTCAATCCTCCTTCTTCTCACATTACTGTTTTATTCAACAACATAAACGACAAAATCGAAGAATAAACACAGTAATAACATCAATAAAAAACAATCATCACTTTTTAGTTCATCAAAATTCACGAATGCCTTAACAAAATGAGAAGAAAAGGAGATTTGTTCTGTTTGTGTTCTGGTCATCTGCTAGTGTGTTGCATCAAAACCTTTCCCCTTTTCTACCTTCTGTGCAGGCATGGTCCAACAGCCATATTAAAGCTGATAATGATGAGTAGGCACACTTCTATATTCCATGCAGGCTATCTAGACATTACTTTCTGCATAGTGCCAGAATATCTTCCTTAGCATTGGGTTCTCACCAGACATACCTGCGTCCAGAACATTACAGCTTGTGTTGCAGCACTGGATATTTGCCAGTCTCAATTTTCAGTATCCTACTATTTCTGAATAAAATGCACTGATTATTTTAATTTTTTCTATTTTAAAATGTACTTACGAGTCTTCACTGCATGCAGATTTAAACTCATATTGTGGTTCCATTGTACAAACATTTCGTGCTATAACTTGGTAAAAAACACTTGAAATGATGGAATAACATCAGGTCTGCTTCCTAACGATTTGATGATTCATTCCCTATATCCTGGCATAACATTGTTGTGACACAGTTGCTGGTCTTGTTCTCTTCTTTCTAATGCAGCTGTGCCTGCTGATTATTATATTTCTCCAAGGGCACAGAGCACTAGTTGTAAAGTGTTTGTAATGAGTCTAAGTGTGAAAAGTTCACATGGTTTCTGTGTGTGAAATGTTCACTTGGCGCCAATGTTTGAAATGTTCATGTTGAGGCTATGTGTGAAATGTTCATGTGTTGCCTTTATGTGAAATGTTCACATGGTGCCTAAATGTAAAATGTTCTCATACGGCCTACATGTGAAGAGCTCACATGAAAGCTATGTCAGTGGATTCACATGGAGGCTGTGTGGATAGTTCACATGGTGGCTTTGTGTGAATTCACCTGGAGCCTATGTGTGAAGAGTTCAAATGATAGCCCACATAGGGCCTAACATTCACAAGAAACCTACCTATGAAGTTCTTACAGAAAATGCATGCGGACAGTGTTCATAGGGCCTCATGTGTGCAGTGTAGACAAGGAGTTTTGGGGGGGGGGGGGGGGGGGGGGGGGGGGGTGTGTGTGTGTGTGTGTGTGTGCATGTGTGAGTGTGTGTGTGTGTGTGTGTGTGTGGTGTGTGTGTGTGTGTGTGTGTGTGTGTACATGAGAGAGAGACACACAGAGAGAGAGAGAGAGAGAGAGAGAGAGAGCATGTGTGTGAAGTGTTGACAGGAAGCCTATGTGCGTGAAGTGTCGACAGGAAGCCTAAGTGTGTGAAGTGTTGACAGGAAGCCTATGTGTGTGAAGTGTTGACAGGAAGCCTATGTGTGTGAAGTGTTGACAGGAAGCCCATGTGTGTGAAGTGTTGACAGGAAGCCTATGTGTGTGGTGTTGTCAGGGAATGTTAAGCAGGTGAGGAAGAATAGTTGACAGATGTTACCTTAACTATTCTACATACTAAAATGATCTAAAGTGGACAGATATCACCTTAACTATTTTACATGCTAAAATGATCTAAAAGTCGACAGGTGTCACCTTTTACTATCTGACATGCTAAATGATCTAATTACTTGCTGGTGTGACACACTTTGCAACTGACATGCTATGGCCTTTGGTTTCAATCACCCTTTACACTCGGTATGTCTAGATTTGAACACAGATAATTTCAAAGATGCCCTGATGTCATATTAACTAAACAATGCCATAATGTTGTTACATAGTGACAATTTTCATCCAAACCAGACTAAGCACATATGTAAAACCAGACTAAGCACATATGTAAAACCAGACCTTCACTCTGCCAGCCTCTTTGGGTGACAGACGTAAATCTTAGTTTCCAATGTGAATTGGAACAGGCTGACGCCCCGAGTGTTAGAGTCACATTTGAGGTTTCATTTCCCAGGTTGTTTGTTGCTAAAAAGACCCCCTGGATATCCTCCATCACCATTGGCAGACCTGACAGTTCTGCACCCAACAGTATCAGCATTATCAGTACAGCCAACTGCTCCACTCGACGTGTGTGCTTTTCAAAGCTAACTATTCTATGTCCCTGCTTTCTCTTTTTCTGTATTTTTTTTTCCTAGCCATTTCGATGATCCTGCAT
This sequence comes from Conus betulinus, assembly GCA_016801955.1. Lineage (NCBI taxonomy): Eukaryota > Metazoa > Mollusca > Gastropoda > Neogastropoda > Conidae > Conus > Conus betulinus. The sequence goes on from JADBJO010005402.1 coordinate 3,271, forward strand.
GCTTTTATGTCTTTATTGTTTTCACAGTATCATTCTGATGTCTGCCACAACAATTATATAAAAATATATAATCAAATTATCCTTCAACGATGACATAATTGTCAATACACATTTTAAATAATTCTTCAACGAAGAAAAAAAAAAAATGATCAATACACAGTCCAGTGAATTCTCAACACTAACACACAAGGACACAGATCCAATGAGGTGTGTTGTCACATCCAAAAACAACAAACTCAACGTTTCTAACGGGAACAATTTGAAAAAACAAGTCTGAATTGACGACAACACCCACCCCGTGTCTAACATGAACAGCTCCAAAACAAGTCCAGACAACAAGCTCCACGTCTCACACAGACCCAGAGGAGAAACAGGACTGTGCTGAATATGCACAGACAAAGTCCAACTTTATAAATTAAAAAGGGTGGGGTACGGGGGTGATCAATGTATTTACAGTGGAAAATTAGTTCAATCCTGACTTTGAAAGTTGATGACTTGAAACAATAAGTTATGGTTTATAATTCAAAAGACAACACAGTGCTATTTTCTAAAAAGAAGATTTTTAAAAACAAGTCAATATTTACAGCAGAGAGATAATCATTCTCCAAATTTCTACGTTGATGAGTCAAAAAATAATTTAATGATTTAATGCAGATACATTGTTCTACTTTCTAAATTGAATAAATCAAAAAAACCTGGTCAATATTTACAGCATTTCATCATTTCAAAATAAGGTAGGATTTTATACTTCAGAGACAAACATGGTCCTAACTTTTAAAAATGGAAATTAAAAAAAAGTATTTACAGTGGAGAACAGACTCTCTCCAAATTCTCAAAAGTAAAAATGTTTTGAATTAAATTAAGATATCCGAAGCAAACACAGACAAAATCTGACATTCTAAACAAACAGTTCAAAATCATGTTAGTATTTACAGTTAAAAAGACAAATATACTCCTAAAATACTTAGCTGAAGATTAAAAGGAAGATGCTAAATTATACAAAGCAGAAACACACAAAAGCTAACATTCTACACTAGATATTTCAAAAGCATTTGACGATTTAAATCATGCAAACAAACTTTTAACCTTTTTTTAAGTGTAGAGTAATACTAGTATGTACAGTGAAATGACATAGTCCATTTTCATGAATAGAAGATTCACACAAAAAAGACGGATAATGCAGACAACACAATCCAACTTGAATCCAAAAATAAGACTTGACTGAAAAAGCACAGATGACAAAATCCAACTTTGAGAATTCAAAACATAAATGAGGAGAGCAAAGTAGAGACAACAATGTCCAACTCTTAAAGTCCAAACAAATGTTTAAATCAGGGGAGCAAAGTAGAGACAACAATGTCCAACTCTTTAAGTCCAAACAAATGTTTGGAGGTACAGTGTGATGACGACAAAATCCAACTTTCAGAATTAAAATAAAGATACTGGATTTATGATGCCAGCAACGAAATCCAACATTCAGAATTGAAAAGAATTCCGACTTGACAAGACAGATATGACAAAATCCAACTTTCAGTGCTTAAAAAAGTCTGTATTTATCAAGCACAGACAACAGTCCACATCTCACGATTAAAAAATAGACCTGAATTTTTTAAATATAGAGACAACATTATCCATTGTTCCGAGTTCCAAAAATAAGTCTTTATCGACATCCAGTGAGCATGGTTCTGACAGTGGATTGGGAGAGGGGGGCTCCAAGTCCCCATGGTCCTCCTTCCCCCTCCGGGACTGCTGAGTGTGGATCCAGTACAAAGCTGATTTTTGGCAGATGGGTTCATTAAGTCGTCTGGTCCTTGTGCACATTCTGCAATCACACACACAAGGGGCACAGAGGTCAGCATTGTTACCATCTCATCACACACTTGCACACAGAGAGAGAGAGAGAGAGAGAGAGAGAGAGAGAGAGAGAGAGAGAGAGAGAGAGCGCACTTCCCTGTTGGATTCTCTCTCCATGGTATAAATCCACAAATTATCTCCCTTCCCTTAGCCAGCATAGCCTTTCACAGAAGCCAAGTGGCAACATTCTCATGAACGTACTTCAGCAAAAGGACACATTTTTCTTGGCCTCTGATGGACCTAGTTCATCAACATGGCAGGTGCACGCTGGGAGTGGTTTCCACACTTAACAAGGTGGTGGTACAGCGAGTCCCATTCATGATGAAGGAACTTGTGATGGTGGTGGTGGAGGTGGGGCAGGAGGTGGGGAAACATGAAGAATCCGACACTGCACGTCGGGCGTAAACTGTGCATGTCAAGCAGTTGTCCGGCATTGCCAAAATCACTCTCCTCAAACACGAGTCAAAGTGCTGAAGGTGCCAGCTTTGCTCAGTATGAATCCAGAGTCGGAAACCAGGTGTGCTAGGAATAGGCCAGTTCCGTCGGGTTTCCACCAAAGATCATCCTCTTGTCCTGTTACTACCCTAACCTCACAGTGTGCACTCTGCAGCCAGTTAGAGACCCTGTCACTGCAGGGCACTTCACAGATTACACAGACAGTCATTTTCTTACATAAAAAAACAACAGGCCTGTCCTGTTCGATGCTCTGAGTTCAAATCCACAATTTGTGTCCTGTTTTCATTCAGCTCCTGTGTTTGACTTCAGAGTGCATAGTACTGCCATCATGGAACTCCAGGAGTTGCACTTAACATTTACGGACCAATCTTTATATATAATTCATAGCCATAAGATAGTCAAGAGATACTCCAGGTGGATCTTTCAAGTATTGTTCTTTACAGTGACAGAGCTGTCAGTGCTGTATTCTGCAATAACGATCTGTCAGGTTTGAATTGTACAGATGGTGATCTGTCAGCGCTGTACTTTACAGTAAGAGATCTGTCAAAGCTGCACTCTACAATTAGAGATCTGTCAATGCTGTATTCTACCATTAAAGATCAGTCAGAAATGAATTATATTGGCGATCTGTCAGAACTGTACTTTACAGTTAGAGATCTGTCAAAACTGTACTCTACAGTTAGAGATCTTTTAGAGCTGTAATTTATGCTATGAGGCTGTTGAAGGTTGCCACCTCAGATAGTTCCTCAATTCTCTACAATGATGAACCAATCTCTTTGTGTTTCATCCGATAGGATGTTAAATGCCATGCAAATACAAAGCAGTCTACAACTGTTTAAAGAAAACAGCCCGCAATGATCTGTGGATGTAGTCCTGGAGTGCCACCTCTAGCTCTGAAGGGTCAGATTCCATCAGACTGCTGGACTGATGGCTGGGCAGGGAGAACTGATTAGGCCTGGTGAAGAGTGGCAAGGACATGCAGACACCAATGTGAAATGCAGCTTTGGGCACGACTGTAAGCACCTCTCTCTCTCTCTCTCTCTCTCTCTCTCTCTCTCTCTCTCTCTCTCATTCCCCCATTCCTCATAACCCCTTTCTCTATTTCTGACTGGATGCTGAATGGACCACAAGCTCTCCTTGAAGAAAGTGAATGACTACAGAGCACAGGCAGGTGTGTCTTTTCCACTGGGTCTCCTTCAAAAAGTGGACGGTCACAGTGCAAAAGAAAGTTATTTCCAATGGATCTTCCTCAGACAGTGAACATGCTCTAGTTATCAGTGGAGAGAGCGAATGGCCACAGCTATCTTCTCTCCTGGGTCTCGGTGGAGAAAATGAGTGACCACAGCTATCTTTTCTCCTAGGGCTCAGTGGAGAGAGCGGACGGCCAGATCACGTCCCCTGATGTGTCTGAACACTGCTACACCTCCATTTCCCTCCATGCACACAGCCCTCTGTGCCCTGTCTTCCAAGTCACTCTGCTGTTCACATAGCTGTGCTGTGTGCCTGGGAGTGGAGGCTAGCCATCATGGCTGCAGCCCCCATGCCCCTGTCTTTCAGAGACTGTGTTGCTGTCATAGTCACAAGACATGTCCAGGAGTTATAGCTGACCACAAAAGGACCTAGGGGGATGGTGGTGTGTGATTGTAGTAAAGGAGGTTCACTGAGTTCTGGGAGTAGAACCCATTGTGGGGACGTTTAACATGATGGCAAGAATCACAGATAGTTTGACAGAATATATTCCAAAATGTCTATAATAAATCGATACATTTCCGATCAATATCCTTTCTGTTTTTGATTAATGGATATTTCAACTGAATTACATCGTAAATGAATAACTACAGTGACACAATTGCCATAATGATTATTGTTACCAAAAGAGGACAAAGACAACCGGGCAACATCTTTCAAAAATAGTGTACATAACACATGTCTGTATCATTTCTTTTTCACACAACACACACACACACACACACACACACACACACACACACACACACACACACACACACACATTTTAAACCACACACACACACACACACACACACACACACCACCATCTGAAACCCATCCAACTCACAACCTCCATGTCAACCAATACACAAACACTGAAACTGACTCAATAGAAAAGCAACCCCCTATACAATAAGACATCCCCCCCCCCCAGCTTTAAAGTGTCCCACCAGGACTCCTGACCCTGAGCACAGAATAGAACTAAACACACGAATACCACTAATATGAAAAAAGAAAAAGCAGCTATGTGAAAAAACAAAATCAGCCCTGTCCCAACTAAATACCATGACAATGTTCATGCAAAAAAAAAACACAATAACAAATACATCTATATGAATAAACACACACAAACACATAACATAACAGACTAATGTATTCCAACCAAATGAAAAAAACTGAGAGCAGTGTGTTCTCTATCCAGTTACACAGTGATGCGGCAAACATCAGCCAGGAGAATAATGGTCCACTGACAAGCAAGGCCAACACGGAATTCAACATACAGCAATTCAATACAACCAAACACAGGCACACACTCATACACACACACTTCTTTTTTTTTTTTTCCAATATTTACACGCACACACATGCACAATGTCACCGAGTTTCTTTGTCAAGCACTTGCGCGCACGTGCACACTCACACTCACACACACACATGAAAGCGTACACACACACACACACACACACACACACACACACACACACACGCACACACACGAACACAGAAGCATGTTAAAAAGATTATTAGTCGGCTATAATTATAGCTGCCATGTATACACCTCAGCTCACAATCTGAGTAACTCATTGTTCTGCATCACGCATCCACACACTCGTGAGTGTGTGTGTGTGTGTGTGTGTGTGTGTGTGTGTGTGTGTGTGTGTGTGTGTGTGTGTGTGTGTGTGTGTGTGTGTGTGTGAGAGAGAGAGAGAGAGAGAGAGAGAGAGAGACAGAGACAGACAGACAGACAGACAGACAGAGAGTGTGCACGTGTGCATTTGTGCATCTAAATGTTTGTGGGGTGTACGCTCGCACACGCATGTGTGTGCAAATGAGTAAATGTGTGTGTGTGGGGTGTGCATGCCAGCGTGCGTGCCAGCGTGCACGCGCAAGTGTGTTTTACTATAATTCACACTGCAGAGAGGACATCGCAGAAGAAACGATGGTTCTGGTGATGATCAGACTGGGTTGTGATCCATCCAATGGTTTTTGCCGATGCACAAGTCACCCAAATCCTCACTGTTCATGCCGCTGAATCCTTGCAAAGCTGGGGAAAACTGAGCCCTTGAAAGGAGAATGATGAAGGCGGGTTTCCAAGGATTAGTGTCTCCACTTTCAAAAACAGATGCGGAACCCTCCCTCTGAGACCTTGTATCCCTGCCAAACGAGGCATAAGCTTAGCCTAGACCGCAGACCTCTGTCACGACAGTAAGCACATGAGGAAATGGGGAAAGCTTCAAGACCTTTTCTTCCAGGTCTGAATCTTGCTCTGCCAGAAAGGCCATTTTCAGATATTTATTGTTGTTGTCTCGTCCGTCATGTCTTTAGATGGATTCCCCCCCGTCTCCTCGACAAAGGTGGCAGTACGTCACAGGTCCTCCAGTCCTCCGTAGAGTTTCGGGCCACTGATATTGGGACGGGCCAGGTTTTCTCTCGAAGCGCTTGGTGGAGCCAGCAGGACTGCAGCAGATGTTCTGTTGTCTGGCTGCCTGTTCTGCAGGGGCACTGCTCTGTGTTGCCGATGCAGAGTTTAGAGAATAGGTGGTGTTTCAGGCGGTTGTGGCCTGTCTTGAGCCTGAAGATGACTACCTGCTCTCGTCGAGTCAGCAGGTAGTACAGGTCTGCTCTGTTGTGGCGTGGATGCTGCTGCTTCCACTTGTTCTGCAGCTTGGCCTTAATGATGGTCCTGGATTCGGTGTAGCTGGTAGAACTGTCCATCTACTCCTTTGTAGTGCCCTCCTTTGCCAGGGAGTCAGCAGTCTCATTGCCGAGCATGTTGCAGTGGGAGGTAATCCACTGCAGGGTGACTGTGTGACTTGTGCAGAGGGAGGCGAGAGATGAGGACAGATCGTTGAGCTCTGGATCTCTGTGGACTGAAGGGCCTGCAAGATGGACAGGGCGTCACTCAGGAAGACAACATTGTGGCTGGCACAGGGGCTGACCTCGATGTGGGCTGCTACTGTTTTCAGGGCTTCTGCTTCAGCTCTGTAATTTGTGGAGTACAGGCCGGTAGCGAGACAGATCTTTTCTTCTCTGTCTCCTGGATATTGGACATAGACTCCTGCCCCTCCATTTTCAATGGCAGATATTTATTGAATGGATTTCCATTTTCAACCTGAAAAGTGGTGACCTATGCATCCACTTCCAGGCGACTTGGCCTTGAGGCTTCTGGGGTGCAGGTTCGAGTCCCAGCAGTGCCAAACATGTTCTGACAGCAGAAAGGCATGTGGGAGTCAGAACCTGGATGTGGCCCGGCCCCCTGACAGTGTACAGGGGCCGAACCACTTGTCTGAGAGGATCTTCTTACAGTGTACAGGGCTGAACCACTGGTCTGAGAGGATCTTCTTACAGTGTACAGGGCTGAACCACTTGTCTGAGAGGATCTTCTTACAGTGTACAGGGCCGAACCACTGGTCTGAGAGGATCTTACAGTGTACAGGGCCCAAACCACCGGTCTGAGAGGATCTTCTTACAGTGTACAGGGCCGAAGCACTGGTCGTGAGAGGATCTTCTTGCAGTGTACAGGGCTGAACCACTTGTCTGAGAGAATCTTCTCTGATGACCTTTAGCTGCCCAACTGGTCCTGACTTCTTCTGTGCGTGCATGCGTGCATGCGTGTGTGCGTGCAAAGCGAGCGAGCGAGCGTGCGCACGCATGTGCATGTGTGTGCCTCTGACGTGTATATGACTGTATTTGGGATAAGGATGGGAGCAGTATGCACCATGGCATACATGTATATAAACTTAATATTCACTGGACGGGGTGAGAATACATTTTGTGCACATGTACCTTTTGTGCACATTTGGTGCACAGAATACAATAACGGATGGTGATTATATACATGCACACAGAACAATATAGTATGTAGTAGTTAATCACATGTTGTAATGTGATCAGTGTGTAGAATGTAACACAGTCTAATGACATGTCATCAATACAATTTAAGTGGAAAATCAGTGTATTCTATTGTCATAAACGAAACAAACATATGGTGTATAATATCATGTAGTGCAGTGGAATGTCGCGCGCACGCGCGCACGCACACACACACACACACACACACACACACACACACACTTAGTGTTTAGTATACCACAAAGTGTACTGGAACGTCATGTATGAAGTATACATTAAGGTGTATTGTGTAACACAGCACCTTATAAGATTGTGAATATGCAAACGGTGTATTTTAATATCTGATTATCTTACAGTGGTAACACAATGTTGTTATTATGTTGTTGTTGTTCTTGTTGTTGTTTTACTGCGTCAAGATGCTTTATATGAGAATTATATTCTGCAAACAAAAATCTTCAAGGAGTGAACAACAAAGCCACTGCAGTGTCGTTGCCACTGGTCAGCATGACGGGGCGTCATACACACAGGACGTCATGACAGTGTGTGATGCACACAGGGCCTCATGACATTGTGTGATACACACAGCACCTTATGACCTTGTGTGATACACACAGCACCTTATGACTTGTGTGATACACACAGCACCTTATGACAGCGTGTGATACACACAGGACCTCATGATGGTGTGTGATACACACAGGGCCTCATGACAGTGTGTGATACACACAGGACCTCATGACATTGTGTGATACACACAGGACCTCATGATGGTGTGTGTGATACACACAGGACCTCATGACAGTGTGTGATACACACAGGGCCTCATGACAGTGTGTGATACACACAGGACCTCATGACATTGTGTGATACACACAGGACCTCATGATGGTGTGTGATACACACAGGACCTCATGACAGTGTGTGATACACACAGGACCTCATGACATTGTGTGATACACACAGGACCTCATGACAGTGTGTGTGATACACACAGGACCTCATGACATTGTGTGATACACACAGAACCTCATGACAGTGTGTGATACACACAGGACCTCATGACATTGTGTGATACACAGAGGACCTCATGACAGTGTGTGATATACACAGGACCTCATGACAGTGTGTGATACACAGAGGACCTCATGACAGTGTGTGATATACACAGAACCTCATGACATTGTGGGATACACAGAGGACCTCATGACAGTGTGTGATACACACAGGACCTCATGACATTTGTGTCACACACAGAGAACCTCACGACGTTGTGTCATACACACAAGACCTCATGACATTGTGTCATACACAGAGAACCTCACGACGTTGTGTCATACACAGAGGACCTCATGACGCTGTGTCATACACTGAGAACCTCATGACGTTGTGTCATACACAGAGGACCTCATGACATTGTGTCATACACAGAGGACCTCATGACATTGTCTCATACACTGAGAACCTCATGACGTTGTGTCATACAAAGGAGGACCTCATGACACTGTGTCATACACAGAGGACCTCATGACGCTGTGTCATACACAGAGGACCTCATGACATTGTCTCATACACCGAGAACCTCATGACGTTGTGTCATACACAGAGGACCTCATGACACTGTGTCATACACAGAGGACCTCATGACACTGTGTCATACACAGAGGACCTCATGACACTGTGTCATACACAGAGGACCTCTGCACTCATTTCCAGTCTGACATGTCTTCTGGATTTCTACACTAGGATCCTTTTTCCGGCTGTTCTCATTTCCACTTTGTGATCCATGAATCCTCTGTCCTAATTCCCACTCCCTCTGTCTGATGTAAACTGTTACCTCTGTCTCCTGTCTATCCCGATTTCCACCATGTCACCTCTGTCTCCTGTCTATCCTGATGTCCACCATGTCACCTCTGTCTCCTGTCTATCCTGGTTTCCACAATGTCACCTCTGTCTCCTGTCTATCCTGATTTCCACAATGTCACCTCTGTCTCCTGTCTATCCTGGTTTCCACAATGTCACCTCTGTCTCCTGTCTATCCTGGTTTCCACAATGTCACCTCTGTCTCCTGTCTATCCTGATTTCCACAATGTCACCTCTGTCTCCTGTCTATCCTGATTTCCACAATGTCACCTCTGTCTCCTGTCTATACTGATTTCCACAATGTCACCTCTGTCTCCTGTCTATCCTGATGTCCACAATGTCACCTCTGCGCTCTGTCTATCGTCATTTCCAAAATATCTCCTCTGTCTCCTGTCTATCCTAATTGTTACAGTATCACCTCTGTCTCCTGTCTGTCTTAGACTCCTACCAGAGGGAAACAGCGATTGCTACAGCTTCTCGCTTCCAAACTGCCAGTCTTCTGCTGTTTTGTTGTCCCTTTTTCTCCATTTTTTCACCTACGAATGGCATTCTCCTCTCTCTCTCTCTCTCTCTCTCTCTCTCTCTCTCTCTCTCTCTCTCTCTCTCTCCAGCTTTCTTTACTTCAACGCCTTTTCTGCCCAGGCATCATTCAAACGTGTATTGTTCTTACTCTGGGAAGCTTAATCCTCATTCAGTTTCATGTCTACCTCTTCAAGCCCAAAATTTCACTTTGGAATCCACTGTGCATCTCTCTCATGTTCACTGTGTGTTTATGCTGTTTTTAAGCTTCAGATTCAAGAAAAAAAGACTGGTTTTTGCATACTTTTTTTTTCAAATCTCTGGAGAAAAAAAGAAAAATAACACCCTCTCTCTCTCTCTCTCCGGGGACTGGGACTGGGAGGAAAGGTTCAAACATTACATTAGCATGATAATGGAAGGAATTTTAGGTTTCATATTTCAGCCTTACTAGCAGAAAACGTCCAGTTTGATTTCAACTGATCAATCATTCTATCTTTTTTTACTTTGACCGAGTCAAGGAAACAAGCCTTGGAAACGGCTCAATACAGTTTGTTGGCAGTCCTTTGCATTCTTAGGTAAATCAAAAGTGAACATCAACCGTTCAACATGTTTAAAATAAAATAGAATCAGATACTGATTTTTCTCTTTCAGCCTTAATCTTTTCCCAGCAATCAATCACCATTTATTCACTAAAACTGCAGTCACTGAAACACACACGCATGCATGCACGCATGCACACACACACACACACACACATTTTTCAAATCACCACAAAACGTACTAAATCAGTTAGGAAAAAAAAAAAAAAAACAACAACTAGCCACTACCTAAACCTGTGGATGGTATGTTCACAAATGGTGGCAAATACTGCCACAGAGCAAAACTCTTGTCTGAGCGGAATCTTCCCAGCGCTTGGCGAGTTACAGTGTATGGGGAAAAAGCCACTCTGTCAGCTTTGAGTCAGTGAAGCACCTACGGACTTAAAATACTGTTATTGGACCACAACGATGGCGACAACAACAACAACAAACAAATAAATAAAAATAGCAGAAAGACTGCTTGACCAAAGCCCTTGTGGAGTCATAATGCCAACTGAGAGGAATAACACAACCCTACCTACGTTTGACCTTAGTGTTGTTCAACAGGTTTACTGACATTTGGCCTTAGTGCTGCTCAAGTGGTTTAACTACGTATGGCCTGAGTGCTGTTCAACAGGTTTACCGGCGTTTGGCCTTAGAGCTGTTCAACAGGTTTACCGACGTTTGGCCTTAGAGCTGTTCAACAGGTTTACCGACGTTTGGCCTTAGAGCTGTTCAACAGGTTTACCGACGTTTGGCCTTAGAGCTGTTCAACAGGTTTACCGACGTTTGGCCTTAGAGCTGTTCAACAGGTTTACCGACATTTGGCCTTAGAGCTGTTCAACAGGTTTACCGACGTTTGGCCTTAGTGCTGTTCAACAGGTTTACCGACGTTTGGGCTTAGAGCTGTTCAACAGGTTTACCGACGTTTGGCCTTAGAGCTGTTCAACAGGTTTACCGACGTTTGACCTTAGTGCTGTTCAACAGGTTTACCGACGTTTGGCCTTAGAGCTGTTCAACAGGTTAAGACAGAAAAGAAAACGGCAAGGAAAGAAAGAAATGTCCAAGCAGTCATACACACACAAACTGATGGTTAAACAAGAACCAGTGGGAAGAAATCACCATCACCACGCTCACCACCACGCAGGTTAATAATCCATGAATCAGTCAACTGGTGAATGGCTCATTCCAGACAGCCTGACACGTTATATTGACACAAACACCACAACAACACCAAAAACTCCAAGAAACATCCAGAGATTAAAAAAAGAAAAGGAAAAAAAAAAAAAAAAAAACCTCACTGCACACGGACTGATGGACATACAGCACATAAAGACACAACCCCAAACAGACCACGCTGTCAAGATACCCACGGAAACAAAACTTGGCCACTTCAAAACTCAATAACTCAACCAGTCAATTCATAATCAAGACAACTTCAAGAACGATTAGAATAAAAAAAAAAAATAAAAAAAAAAACTCCAAACACCCACGACAACCATTTTTTTTCTTTTTTTTTTTTCTTTTCTTTTTTCTGTGTCAGACTTACTACCTGCCAGTGCCGCCCTGTTCTCATGTGTTGCTATAGCAACGTTACAGTCGGGGACTGGGCGCGGGAGACTGAATGAAAGCAAGAGACAGAGCAAGTGTCAGAGTGTGCACAGACCATCATCAAACAACCACACTGGCCGGCCAACACCCTTCTACACACAGATGGCCAACATCAACGCCAAACAGACTCTACCTCTTTACACTCATCCAAAAATATTTACACACTTTTTTTTTTTCCAATTAAAAACTGTAACAATGACTGAACTCTCCAATCTACTGGAAATACAAGCTATTGCATGGACTACAGTCTGAACAATAGACATCATCATGAAATTCAGCATGGGATCAAACAAAATTAACTGAAGAGACAGCTGCCACATAACGCTATGAATAATGTGTTTAGTTTAAAAAGGTAAATATACACAAAGCTAAGTTAATTAGAATTGAGATTTAAAACTGACGATTATATTAAAAATTTAGAGTCAGGTCATTAAAACAGGAAAAATACGTTAACAGCAAAGTATTCAAATCATGGTAACAGTGCTTCGTTCTGCGAGCTTGCACGAGTATGTGCGTGTGTGTGTGCATGCGTGCATACGTGTGTGTGTGTATGTGTGTGTGAGTGTATGTGTGTGTGTGTGTGTGTGTGTGTGTGTGTGTGTGTGTGTGTGTGTGTGTGTGTGTGTGTGCGCGTGCATGTGTGCATGTGTGCCTGCATGCGTGTGTGTGTGTGTGTGTGAAAAGTCATGCGCAGTTTTAGCAACATCAGTATTTCTGTGAATGTGAATGTTTTCTGCATTAACAATAAATGTCATAAAAACATAGATTATGCTGAGGTGGAAGGGATGTTTTCTCTCTTCAGTAAGCGACACTACTGCATTTCTCTTCAGTATGTGCCATGTTCAGGCAGTGAAGTGCACTGGTATGTAGACTACAGGGAACACTCGCTTTGCTTTCCAACAAAAACATGTATGCTGCAAGAAAAGAACCACAAGAACTATATCTGATCTGATTAAAAAAAAAAAAAAAGAGCAGTGTAGTACAATGTCAACAAATAATGCGACATAAAGTTGTGTTTACTTTAATGCTTTAGCCATCTACATCATTAAACCAATGATGAATCAGGAACAGTCAGAGATGAAGTTGCCAAGCATCATCAGGATATGAATTTGAATGGATGTATTTACATAGACACTGGTCCTTCAAAGAAAATGGGAATCATATTTTAATCGAGCTGCCACAGCAGGGTTATCAGCACAAACGCCACAGAAATAACATGATAATGAAAGCAATGTTTTTCTCATCAGTATGGAGTCGTACACTTTGCCTATTAAGTGTGAGAAAGGATTCTTCTCTTCGAGTTGTGAAAATACTATTTTCCTCTTCAGTATGTGAAACAATTTTTTTCTTCACCATTTGATAGTACTGTTTTCCTCTTCAGTATGTTATACAACCTTTTGTCTGCTGTATGCTTTTCTCTTCAGTACAAGAATGTCTGTTTTTTCTCTTCAGTAAATGAAAGGACCGTTTTTTTGTTTTTTTTTCGTCAGTGTGTTTCTGGTACTGTTTTTATCTGCAATGTGTGAAAGCCCTGTTCTTCTCTTCAATACATGAAAGAAACATTTCCAAGTATATGACTTTACTGTGCTCCTCTTCAGCATGTGATAGTACCGTTTTTCTCTTCAGTATATTACAATACTCTTTTTTGGTTTGTTAAGTGTGAAAGGAATGCTGTTCTCTTCAGAGTGCTATTTAGTACTGTTTTTTGTCTGCAGAGTGAGAAAGGACAATTTTCTCTCTTCATTGTGTGACAGTCCTGCTTTTCTCTTCAGCATGTTATATACTATTTTTATATGCAATGTGTGAAAGGACTGTTTTTCTCTTAAGTGCATCATAGTACTGTTTATTACTGCGTTGTTTGAAGGGACCATTTCTGTCTGCAATGTATACAGTGACTTTTTGCCAGCCGCGTGAGAAAGGACTGTTGTGTTTTTCAGTAAGTAAGAGATAAACCTTTTTTTTTTTCTCTTCAGTGTGAGAAAGGACTGTTTCCCCTTCATTGTATGAAAAGATTTTTATACTCTATAGCGTGTAGGAAGATTGTTTTTTCACACACACACACACACACATGCGCACACACACACACACACATCAATGCATGCCCATGTATGATTAAAAAAAAAACACACATTCAACATAAGACATGGTCAGAGGTGTGTGTGTGTATGTGTGTGTGTGTGTGTGTGTGTGTGTGTGTAGAAAATGATCAGGTTGAGTGAAGTACCAAATGTGGAATATTATGGCACACCCTGTCTAATACAACTCGTATCAAGAACATTGTCATGTGAAAACAAAGGACACTAAACAACAAATTAAAAAAATATGGTTGCAATCTATCCCTTCTAAAATCACATCACCAAGCTCTCTCTCTCTCTCTCTCTCCCTCTCTCTCTGCAATTCCGTGTACCACAGATGGGTTGATTATTCTAAAATAAATGAAAAAGAAAACAGGAATTAAAAAAAAAAAAAAAATTAGACGAAAAAACACAACACACACACACACACACACACACACACACACGCATACACGAAGGCACCTACCACATACACAGCAAACAGGTGTCCAGTCTTACCTCCCTTGTTCCTTCACAGTCTGCGACGAGGTGAACATCACTTGACATCTTCTCCCCCCTCCCCCTCCCCTCAAATTTCCACTCCCATCCGTCCCCCCTCTCTCTCTCTCTCTCTCTCTCTCTCTCTCTCTCTCTCTCTCTCTCTTTCCTTTGCATTCCACTTACCCAGTGAAAGGTGCCTGAAAGGGACCCCTAGCACTAGTAGGGTCGGTTAGCATCTTTGGGTCGCTTGAGTTGAACTTTCAGTCGCTTCATTCCAATCTGAAAGCCGTTCATGGCCTGGATGGCCGCCTGCGCACTGCCTGGATTGTCAAAGCTCACAAAGCCTGCAACGTCATCATCATCATCATCATCATCATTAACATCATCATTGTCATCATCATCACCATCACCATCATCATCATTAACATCATCACTGTCACCATCATCAACATGATCATCACCATCATCATCATTATGATCATCATCGTCATCAACATCATCATTGTTATCATCATCACCATCACCATCATCATCATTAACATCATCACTGTCATCATCATCAACATGATCATCGCCATCATCATCATCACCATCATTATCATGATCACCATCATCATCAACATCATCATCGTTATCATCATCGTCATCATCATCGTCGTCATTTTCGTCATTATCATCATGGTCATAATCATTGTTGTCACCATCGTCATGATCTTCTTTGTCCTCCTCCTTTTTCTACTCCTCATCCTCATCCTCATCACGACCATCACCATCAATGTTATCACCACCATAGTCCTCCTAGCTGACTCTCATCATTACTGTCATCATCATCATACAGACATAGGGCCATTTGAAAAGAGAAGTTTGCTGATGACTGAACAGCTGAGAAGCTAAGGCCCAATGATTCATTGTCATTATTGC
Organism: Conus betulinus; assembly: GCA_016801955.1. Classification (NCBI taxonomy): domain Eukaryota; kingdom Metazoa; phylum Mollusca; class Gastropoda; order Neogastropoda; family Conidae; genus Conus; species Conus betulinus. The sequence goes on from JADBJO010005402.1 coordinate 18,707, forward strand.
TCTTTTGATAGCTGTGTGGTCTGGTTTTCTCTGCTGACCAGACAGGTGTGATGGAGATGACGGACTGTTCATGTCTGCTGACCAGACAAGTATCATGGGGATGAAGGACTGTTCATGTCTGCTGACCAGACAGCTGTCATGGCCTGATGGACTGTTCATGTCTGCTGACCAGACAGGTGTCATGGGGATGAAGAACTGTTCATGTCTGCTGACCAGACAGCTGTCATGGCCTGATGGACTGTTCATGTCTGCTGACCAGACAGCTGTCATGGCCTGATGGACTGTTCATGTCTGCTGACCAGACAGCTGTCATGGCCTGATGGACTGTTCATGTCTGCTGACCAGACAGGTATCATGGGGATGAAGGTCTGTTCATGTCTGCTGACCACACATGGCAACGTGAAGAAGACTGACTGGGGTGGTTTGTTCTGATATGCATGTGAACACACACACACACATAATAAAATTTTGACTTGACTTCACACACACACACACACACACACACACACACACACACACACACACACACACACATGCACGTACGCATGCATGCATGCATGCAGGAACACAGACACACACACACAGACACACACAGACACACACACACACACACACACACACACACAAACACACACACACTAACCAAAGCATTTGCTCTGGTTGGTGGCCCGGTCCACGTAGACCTTGGCACTGATGACATTGCCGAAGGGGACAAACATCTGGGCCAGCTCGGCATCCCCAAACTCCTGGGGCAGGTGGTAGATGAACAGGTTGCAGCCCTCGGGTCCTAAAGGAGGAGGAGAACATGACAGCAATGACACCCATCAAACCCCCACATCACATCATCCTTCAATGCCACCCAACACAAGTTAACAGTTTGCTTCCACTAGCAATGATACCCATCAAACCCTAACCTAACATCATGACTCTTACCATGCAGATTAACTTTTGAACATTTAAATGCTTTTACTTTTTGCAGGGAAAATGGTACAAAAGCGCTTCATACAAGTTAAATAAGAAGTTCAAAATCTGACCCAACTGGTCTTTGAATTAAAAACAACCTCCCATTTCAAAGCATTGCCATGTACCCTACAGGCGAAAAACCAGTCAGAAGTATTGTCCTGTCATAAACATTGTAGTGAGGAATAACACTAAAAAAAATTCCATAGAGAAGAGTAAATACTGGTATGGTACTATGTGTGTGTATTATGTGATCAAAGTATTGTATATGTATACATGATCTAAGTACTGTGTGCATTACCTGATCAAATAAGTGAGTGTGTGTGTGTGTGTGTGTGTGTGTGTGTGTGTGTGTGTGTGTGTGTGTGTGTGTGTGTGTGTGTGTGCATGCGCGCACGCGTGCGTGTGTGTGCGTGCATGCATGCATGTGTGTGTGTGTGTGTGTGTGTGTGTGTGTGTTACAGGATCTAAATACTGAGTGTATGAGTTATATAATCAAAGCATGGTGTGTGTATGTTACAGCATCAAAGTTTTGAGTGTGTACGTTACATCTTCCAAGTTACTCTGCATGTGAGTGTTACATGCTCAATATGCTGTGTGTGTGTGTGTCACATGACCAAAAGAAAAAGTAGAGTGATCTATTAAAGAAGAAACAGAAAATCAAAAAGAGGAGGGCACGAGATAAAAAAAAAAAAACATGAACAAAAAAAAAAGAGAACAGAAACAGAGAGAGAAAGAAAGATGTTATGAAAAGAAAACAAGGAAATGCGCAAGGCACTTCAATCACTGAGAGAATACGTATATAGAAGCTTATAATTCACTTCAGCAATTCAGAGAAGCATGAAACAATGCAATTTCCTTTAGGGAATTCAGAAGAAATATGGAAATATGTGATTCACTCTTAAGAGTTTATTCAGAAGGAATACCAAAGTAAGTAATTCACTGCAGTTACTCAAAGGAAACATGGAAACGCTTTACACACTTCAGTAATGCAACAGTAACATGGAAATTTATGCTTTACACACTTCAGTAATGCAATAGAAACATGGAAGTGCTTTACACACTTCAGTAATGCAACAGAAACATGGAAATGTGTCATTCACTTCACAAGTTCAGAGAAAAGGGAGTGCCTAATTCACTTCAATAATTCAAAAGAGACATGAAGAGTCTAATTCATTTCAACAATTCATTTGAAATATGGATGTTCAATTAACTTTAGTAATTCAGGGGAAATGTGGAAATGTGCTATTCACTTCAGCGGTTTGGAGGAAATATGAAACGTTGTATGTCTTTTCGGTAATTCAGAGAACATGACAGTGTGTAAATGACTTCAGTAATTAAGAAATGACCAAAATTAGACCAGCTCTTTGGTAATTCTGAAATGTCACATTAGTTTAGGAAATTACGAAAGAGGGAGGGAGGAAGTGTGGGAAAGTGAATGAGTGGGTGAGAAAGAGAGAGGGGGAGAGAAAGTGGGCAACAGGCAGACATAGATAGATAAAGAAATAAAAACGCACTTTCTTTAAGAAAAATAGATCAGACCCCACCCCCTCCCCACCCAACCCCAATTTGTGTTTGCAAGAATATCAATCATAATCTAACAGAAAACTGGTGACTAACACCCCAGAACAACAGTTAGTGCTTCAATGCATTTCATACTGCAGACTACCAACACAGCATGCCATCTGGACAAAACACCGACACAACACAGAAGCCACCACAGACCACCAGCGCTATACTTTGGGGTAATACAGTCTCCCACAGCAACTCCCATCAGAAATCTTCACCTCTCTGACTCACAGGCAATGCAGGTGATCGAAATTGTCAACTTGCAAAGCTCTAATTTAACCCCAACCAGGCCAAGATTCGTCCAGGGAATTATCGTTAAACACTTTCTTTTCACGATTGCAAGAATTCTGCAAAATGCTTGGAATGATAAAGCCTTCTAAGTTTGAAAGCAGCTAGGAACGATCGCAAGCTGAATGGCTAGATACAGGCCTCATTGCTATTTCCCCACTAATATAACTGATTTTACAAAGAAAAAAACCATTGTAATTGTAAACAGCAATTTTATTTCTGCTCAGAATACACCCCTGCTGTGCAGTCTCCACAGTGGAGATACATTTATTACAATTGATGGTAATCTGATGTTGCCAATTAATCTAACAGCTCCAGATGTGTAGGCCTAACTCCATGTCTTCATATACAGTCATCACGGTGATACCACTCTGTGCTGCTATTTCAGTGACCAATGTGCCACTTGTGACAGTATCACTGAATTACCATGTGTAAGGACCGAGTGGCCATGGAGAGATGTTTGCTTTTACGTTCATTAAGATGGTCCCAGGAGATGATGTAACTTTGGTCTGTTGTTCAACATGTTGATACAGAATTGTAGTCTAATGACGAAAGACACATCGTTCTCTTCCCTGGCCATCCCCATTATGTTCTCAATAGATGATCAGTAATGACCCCAGTACATCCCCCACAGCGGATCCTAACTAGTCCTGTCTTGATAATCATCAGTAATAACAGTCTTTCTTCTGTCATTACTAATCAGCAAGTTCTCTTCCCAATGCTGTTACTGGTCACAAGTTGTATTTATCAGCGTTTTCATTGGCTACTGAAAAAAAAAAATCAGTACTTTCTTTGGCCATTAGAAATGGCGACTTACGCTATCATTGGTCATCATACATAGTCATCTGTATTTTTTTTTTTAGTCTCCAAACATATTTGTGTGCTGTCATTGGTCAGCTAAAATATTTGCCTGAGCAGTCATTTACCATCAGAAATATTTATGGGTGTGGTCAATGCCTACCAGATATAATTATCTATGCCATTACAGGTGACTGAAAATATTTATCTGTGCAGTAAATAGTGAAATAGAAATATTTATCTGTTTGTTGGTCACCTGAAATATTCATCTGTGCAGTCACTGGTGGCTGGAGACATTGTGCTGCTGCTGGTTATTAGAAATATTTATCTGCGCTGTCACTGGTGGCTGAAAACATTGACTGTGTTGCTACTGGATATTAGAAATATTTATCTGTGCAGTGACGCGTCATCAAAAACCTTAATCTGTGTAGTCATTAGTCCTCAGAAATCGTTTTTCTGTGATGTTATCAATCATCAAAAATATTACTCCCATATTGCCATTAGACATCAGAAATACTCGTGGGCTACTATGCGTTATTTGCCACCAGGAATATTAATTTGGTGCTGTTTTATCTCACCAGAAAATGTATTTGCGCTGGAAATGGTCATCCGAAATGTTTGTTAGTGCTGTCATTGGTCAAAAGATTTTGTCTATGCTTTCATTGGTCACCAGATAAACTAACTATGCTGCCATTGGTCGCAAGAATAGGCTACAAACTGTTCTTCCTCTGCTTTAAGTCTTTGAATGGCTTAGCTCCCCTACGTTTCTGAAATCCTTCATCTCTATGTTCCTTCTAGGCAGCTGCGTTCTGCTGACAACACTCTGTTTAAAACCCCTCGATCTCGAACTAAAACCTATGGCGATCTCTCTTTATCTTTTCAAGGTCCGGTCTCTTGGAATAAAGTCCCAATATCTTTGCGTTGTTCAAACTCTCCGTCTTCCTTCAAGGCATCTCTTATTAAAACAACCCTCTTCACCTATCAAAGCAGTTCTTTCTTCCCCCTCCCCTTTAAATTAATTAGGCAACTTTGTGTGAGAGTGTGTGTGTGTGTGTGTGTGTGTGTGTGTGTGTGTGTGCGCGCACGCACGCATGCATGTGTATGTATGCGCGCATGCTGTTGTGTGTGTGTTGTTGTGAGACAGTGTGTGTGGAATCGTATGTTGAGAGTGTGTGTGTGTGTGTGTGTGTGTGTGTGTGTGTGTGTGTGTGTGTGTGTGTGTGTGCATGCGCGCATGAGTATGTGTCAGTATGCACTCTTGTTTGTAGGTGCATGGTACTCATTGCAATATTTATATTCTTATTGGTTTCATTTTATCTTTTCTTTAATCTTGTCTGTATTTGTAAGCGCTTAAGGCTTATGTAAGATTAAGCGCCATAAATAATGATTTAAAAATATCCAGAAAATGAATCTGTGCTGTCAATTGTCATCAGAAATGTTCATTTTTGTTTTCTTCTGCTACCAGAAACATTTACTTGTGGTGTAAAATTGTTCGTCTCTGCTGTCATTGGACACAGGACATATTTACCTTGCCGTCTTTGACCGCCAGAAATATATTATTAACACTGTCAATGGTTCTCAGTCATGTTTATGTATGTTGTCATCAGTCATCAGACATAACTATCTTTGCTGTCATTGGTCACTGGAAATATTGATATACACTGCCATTGGCCATCAGAAATATTCATCTATACTGCCACTGGTCACTGGAAATATTGATCTATACTGCCATTGGTCATTGGAAATATTAATCTATACTGCCATTGGTCACCAGAAATGTTAATCTACACTGCCATTGGTCACCAGAAATACTAATCTGCACTGCTATTGGTCACCAGAAATTTTAGTCTATATTGCCATTATGTTGTCATTGGTCACCAGATCAAAATTTATTCCCTACGGTCATTGGTCACCAAAATATCAATCTACACTGACACTGGTCACCAGAAATATTAATTTATCCTGCCATTGGTGTCCAGATATATCTATGCTGTCACTGGTCATCAGAAATATCTATGCTGCCATTAGCCACCAGAAATATCTATGCTGTCACTGGTCATTAGAAATATCAGTCTGTACCGCCACTGCTTTCCAGAAAGCATACCCATGCTGCCATTTGTCACTAGAAATATTAAACTGTGCAATCACTGGTGATCATCATATACTTATATGCTCTTACTGGTCACTAAAAAAATATTTCTCTGCTCTATATGGTCGATATCTGTTGTATCATTGGTCCCCAGAAATACTCATTTGTGCTGTCATTGGTTATCCACAATATCTATCTGTGCTGTTACTGGTCATCAGAAATGTTCCTCTGTATTGTTATTCATTACCAGAAATATTCATCTGTATTGTTATTCATTACCAGAAATATTCATCTGTGGTATGTTGGTCACCAGAAATATTTAACTGTGATGTCACTGGTTACCAGAAATATAATTTTCTGTGCCGTCATTGGTCATTACAAATATTTAAGAGCTCTAATTCTTTACCAGAAATATTTATTTGTGCTATCAGGTCACCAGAAATATTTATCTGTGCTGTCATTCATTACAAGAAATATTTATCTGTGCTGTCATTCATTACCAAAAATATTCATCAGTGCTGTCACTGGTCATCAGAAATATTTATCTGTGCAGTCATTGATCATCAGAAATACTTTTGTGCTGTCATTGGACATCAGAAATATTTTAGTGCTGTCACTGGTTATCAGAAAATTTTAGTGCTGTCATTGGTCATCAGAAATATTTATCTGTGCTGTCATTGGTTATCAGAAATATTTTAGTGCTGTCATTCATTATCAGAAATATTTACCTGCGCTGTCATTGGTCATCACACATATTTACCTGTGCTGCTGTCATTGGTCATCAGAAATATTTATCTATGCTGTCATTGGTCATCAGAAATATTTATCTATGCCGTCATTTGTCACCAGAAATATTTGTGCCATCATTCATTACCAGAAATCTTTATCTGTGGTGTCATTTGTCACCAGAAATATTTATCTGTGGTGTCATTGGTCACCAGAAATATTTATTATTTTGTGCTGTCATTGATCTTCAGAAATATTTATGTTTTCTCATTGTTCATCAGAATATTTACCTGTGCAAATACTAAACACAAGAAATATTAACCGATACTCTCAATGGCCACAAGAAATATCACTCTGTGTTATTATTTATCATCAGGAATAATTATCTGTACTGTACATGCTTATTTGAGATGTCATTGGCCATCTTCGATAATTATCTGTCTCCTTTCACTCATCATGATCCATAATCATGTCATTAGTTACTGATCAATCATCATACTCAATAATTATCTGCCATCATTGTCATCAAGAATAATGATCCGTCTTTGTTCTACAGGGTCCATTCACTGGTGTCCAGCAGTGTTTCCATTCAGCTAAAAAAAAACGTTCTTCTTCCATGTGCTTCAATGTCACAAGGACAAAGGATAAGAAGCAATTATATCTTTCTTGGCTGCAGTCAGGCTTTGTTTATTGTACAATAAAGCAAACCTTTCTTTTGCAATGTAGCACATATTCCTTCCTTTCAGTGTTGCAAACATTTCGTCTTTTCAGCGATATGTGGGTGGAGTATTTTACGCTCCAAAAGTAGGACATGACTGTGGACTCTGGAACGCGGTGATCCTCTGATGGGTAGAACAGCACAAGTATCCATGCCAAAGCAGCAGCATTGCAGACAGCAGCACAACAGGCCATGCACACAACACAGAGCATCAGGCGGAGCACACAGAAAGCCATGCCCACTAGGCAGCAGGGAAAGGAAAGCCACTGGGTGTTGCACGGACACACGTCACATCCTGCCAGCCAGCATGCCACACCAGGGAAGGGGCAGAGTCACAGAGAAGGCTGAAGGCGTCTAACAAAGCCTGCATGCACTTTCATTACTTGATCTCTCCGTGGCTACTCTCTCTTTTTTCATATGGCATGTTTGCTTTTCTTTAATTTTGACAGACAGGAGTGAATACAGAAAGAAAGAAAGAAAGCAGAGGAAGATAAAAAAAAAAAAAGGGACATACTCAAAGACCTGTCCGTTTTGTGATTTATCTTTTGTGCTATACTAATACAGACAAGCACAGGTATGTGCTCAGATTTTATTCTGCTGTAATAATACAAAGAGAACATGAGAATACATACAATTAAAACAAAAGACTACAGAAAAAATGAAAATAACAATATCAACCAAAAAACATAATGGGGAATGTGGACTAAAACTCTGAATAAATGCTACCAGCGTGCAATTATGAGCGAGGAGCAAAATGGAAAGAAAGAGGCAGAACAGAGAACTGACTCGGTTCAATAAGAATCATCTTTACAATGAAAGTAGTAAATGTTTGGGGGAAAATAGGTGACAGATATGGGAAACATAAATTCCTAATATAATAGTGGTAAGGAATCATCTCTCCTGAAGGGGGGAAGGTAAAAAAAAAAAAAAAAAAAAGGATAAATATAAGCTCACACCATCGACAGCTTTGTGAATAGATTTGTAACTGTGAGCATAAATACATCACAAAAAGGCCTGTTTGAAAGGCAAAATGCTAAAAAATTAAGAAACTGTTCAATCCAATCACCGACTAGCACCTCTACACAGTCAATAAGTAGTACAATACACAGCTTGGTTTCCACTCCATGACAAAGAAGCAAAACAGTGGAGGTGAAGTGGTGAGAGGAGTGTGTGTGTGGTGGGCGGAGGTAGTGAGGAGGTGGCGGGGGGTGGCAGCATGTGTGTGAGGGTGTGTGCTGCATATGGGGCAGCGGGTGGACAGGGTGGACGGAAGCCGTACCTCTATCAGTCAGTTCAGGGCGTTCAAGCACAAGTTTTCTCTGAGCATCCGCTGTCACCACGCCCAACAGACGTCCTGAGGGCACAAGGGCCACAATCTTTAGTATACAGTGAACACAGAGACGTCTGGAGGGCCAAAGGGCCACAATCTTTAGAACACAGTGAACAGAGAAGGAACAATGGACAAGTCATGATCCTACTGGGACTGATCATGATCATTGACACACTTCACTCACCTACAACCCAAGCATCCCCTGCTGTGGCTTTCTTACAATCCAATCATGACAGAAACAGCTTACAAAAAGAAAACTGAAATTAAAATGCGCTCAGACAGCCGGGGTATCTGGACTGCACAATCACTGGAGATGTGGAATGCAAGATCACTGAAGAGGGCAACTGTCTGGAATTAATAATCACTGAGCAAGAAAACCATTTGGAATGTACGATCACTGAACAGGGTCAGCATTGAGAATTAACTGTCACTGGGGAAGGAAACTGTATGGAATGCGTGATCACTGAAAATGGCAATATTTGGAAGTAATAATCACTGATGATAGAAACCAAATTAAAATGCAGGATCACTTAAGAGGGTATTCAGTTACATTCAATTATCACTGAGGAATGAAACTTTCTGGATAATACATGATCACTGACAGGGTAGCAACTGGAATGCATGATTACTGACTGTGGTAACAATTTGGAATTAACGACCACTGAAAAGGGAAACCATTTTAAATCATTATCAACGAAGAAGGTAACAATTTGGACAGGAAGGAATAACTATCTGGAAGGCAGGATCACTCAACGAGTTACAATTTTGACAGCATGATCACAGAAGAGAGTAACAATTCATTTAGTAACTTTGATCACCGAAGAGAGTAACAATTTGGAAAGCATGATCACCAAGGTCAATTACAATTTGGAAAACATGATCACAGAAGACATCCTTGTTCACATCAGACTGGGATCAAACTATAGGTGTGGGACCCTTTCAGTACCACAGTGCAGCAGCTGCACCAGATGTAGAGCAGTCTGTGATCATGCCAGAATGGGAAACTACTGCTGTGTCATCACTGGTCAGCAGATTCCACAGAGAAATGCGACATGGATTGCACCAGTTACTTTAGTGCAATGTGGACTACTGCCAGAAAAGTCCAAGAAAAATCAGATGTCAACAAAAGCAGACTTTCTAGGATTTCGTTCTATACACATTTGTATCTAGATTTCCTCTGAGTAAGACATAAAACTTACGATTCAGGGACTAGTTCATCAATGTCTAGTCTTTGTATAAGACTAAGATAATCAGAATTAAATGGGTAGTTATCTCATCTACATATAGCCTATCTGTAATGCTACTGGAAATGAATGTGTTAAAATACAAGTTGTTAGAAATGAAATGGCATCCTCTGTAATACCCAATCTACGTTTCATTTTTCTGTTCAGTTTTAAAAGCTAATGCATCCGATGTGTTCTTAAAGAAGTTACTCAATAATTCTGTGTTGTTGCTGTTATTGTTGTTGTTGCTATTGTTGTTTTCTGTGAGACAAAGCTGCCAGAAAATCACAGATGAAGAGAATTTCAAGGTTAGAGAACCATCGTCCATCAAGACCAGTTGACAACAATGACACCAAGAGCACAGGCCACCAATTTTCCCACACATCTCTACACAAGTCCCGAACATGTCAGCTAGAATGCATCCATGAACACCCAGTGCCAGGCACACACGCAGCCACACTCATCTGGCCTCAAAGGTCCACAGCACCACACAGAGACGTGTGTAACAGCTTGACACAGACATACACAACACAGATTAACAACAACAACAACAAATACAACACACACACACACACACACACACACACACACACACACAGAGTCGACACAGACATACAGAACACACAGTTGACACATAGGCATGTACAGAGAGAAAAAAAAAAAGCAACCTCTTTGGAAACATCCAGGATTCACTTCTAACTACAAAAAATAAATAAATACATACGTAAATAATATGTACATAGTGTTGAGAGCGAGCAAACGATTAGGAATTCTGCCTCCTCTTTTGAACAGCGAGTTAGACTCTTCAGCACACCGGTTCACAGTGACCTTAGGGTTAATAGGGACATACAAGCAGCCACATGAGGGAATTTTACACCGAAAAATGGAGCCACCAGTGCCATCCACTCCACCTAGTGCAGCAAAACCTCTACAAATTAGATGCCGGGATCTAAGTGTTTGAATTGTTTTCAACTTGACAAGCTAACCGACAGCCATCCCAGTCCACCACAGGCGTTCCAAGTTCTCGGCTTCATTGCCATTGACATCCACGTAGAGGGCATCTTTCCTGTTTTTCTTTCAAAAGCAGCCTCCAAAAGCTGCTCTGCTAATTCAGTCAATAACAGAAGGAACAATGTCATTATCAATACTGTGCTTTAGGAGTCCCTAGGGAACAATGCCATGGTTGATACTGTTCATAATGAGTCCTCTGTGGACAATGCCATGATAAATTATGTTCATAATGAGTCCTCTGTGGACAATGCCATGATACATTCTGTTCATAATGAGTCCTCTGTGGACAATGTCATGATACATACTGTTCATAATGAGTCCTTAGTGGACAATGCCAAAATACATACTATTCAAAATGAGTCCTTAGGGATCAGTACTGTTCATAATGAGATTTCAGGGAACAATGCCATATCAACTATTGTTCATAATGAGTCCTTAGGGATCAGTACTGTTCATAATGAGATTTCAGGGAACAATGCCATATGAACTATTGTTCATAATGAGTCTTTTGGGAACAATGCCATGAACACCAACATCTCTCTGAAGTAGTTCTTCCCCTTCGTGTAAGCAAGTTCAAATCAAAGAATAAACCACAAAAGAAGGAAAATCTAAGAAAACCTAAGGAAGAAAATCATCATATCCAATATGTAGAAGGGTGGACCAGATCAGGAGGTGATCCTACAGTCAATTCAAGAAGTTAGGATAAACTGTGCTCCTAAATGACATAAAAAAAAAAAAAAAAAAAGAGGTAAGGTAAGGTGATGTTGCTTATAGGCCAGCCGACAGCAAAGGGCAATATCAGGTCTCTCAACATGTTGAAGTCATTCATTCGCAACCCTTGAAATACATGTAAATACACACCTGAAATTTTGTTTAAAATCTTGCCATTGTAAAATCTCAGATCAGATGAAAAATGCTGATCTCTTTCAGAAATTTAAAGATCACATCAGGTGGAGCATCTCTGAACAAGGTTTTCATGGAGTCTGCTGTAAAATGTTTATGTCTCACATCATGCAATTCTCCATACTCTAAAAGAACATGTTTCATTGTGAGTAGTACATGACATGGAATGCACCACGGAGCTTCTTCACTCTTTAAAAGGTTCAAATGAATTAAAACTGAATGGCCAGTGTGTAGCCAGAATAAAACCGTTTCTTCGTTGCGACCACCAGAGGTAGATGAGAGTAAGTCTTTTAGGTTTGGAAGCATATGGAAAAGTTTGTTGTCCGTCTGTTAACTCCAGTCCTCCTGCCAGAGGTCTCTGACAATCATTAATTTTTTATTCAAATCTTAGTAGGGGATAGATTGTTAGTTTCCTTGTTGTGGCATTCCTGGCCAAACAATCTGCCATTTCATTTCCTCCGATACCAACATGACCGGAAAAACCAAGCAGGAACAAGGTTGTGACCTTCCACTTTCAACGAGAGATAAAAAAAAAAAGTGTAAATTTCAGAATGATGGAGGTTGCAGCCAGCTATGGCCTCCAAAGCTGACATCGAATCAGACAAAATCAGAAAGTCCTTGTTTGTAGATTGAGAGATTGTCTTCAGACCTAGAATCAAAGCTCTAAGAAAAAAAAAAAACAGTCCTGTAAACCAAGAGTGACAGCCCAGACAGTAACATCCAAGCACAGCTGACAGGGGACATAATACACATGGCTCCAGTGTCAACCTCGTTTTTTCTGTCAGTTCTGAGCTACAGGTTCTTGCAACAACAACAACAATTATGCCAGCAGTAAAGAACAGCAACATCAACAATCCCATCTCTTCCACAGGCAAAACATGAAAATCAACAGACATTCACAGTTGGGACGATTGGGAGAGACAGAGACTGAGAAAGGGAGCGAAAGAGAGACAGACAGACAGAGAGACAGGCAGGCAGACAGAGACAAAGTCACAGGCAGAGACAGATGGAAGGGATGTGGGAGAATAGATGAAGGAATTTCACAGAAAGAATACTACTCTGACAGAGAAACAAATAGATTTAAAAAAAAAAAAAAAGTGAAGATTCTGGCACAGATAAACAAAATGAAAACACGATCAAGATTGATAGAGAAAGGGAGATAAGCAGGCCTTAACACAGAGGTCACACAGAGGTCCAAACCCGATCCTGCACCAATGAAGCAGTCATGGACGACAGCTATGAGACCCAATGCAACATGGTACTGGACAGACAGCAAGTCCTCTACACCACACACACAGCACCGGGCAGCACGGAACCACAACACACTGACTCCTCTACAACACAAGATATCACACGGTCACCCACAGTCCCACACAACACCAAACCCGTTACAGAGAGAAGCCCACGATTAGAACATTCCACTGTCAGGGACAGACACACAGGTCTCCACATGTAGGACACATGATGCACAGAAACACACACACCAACGTATGTGCGCTCGCGTACACACACACACACACACACACACACACACACACACACACAAAAATAGATTTTCCATGAGACTCCTAAAATGATGAAGTTGTCAGTGTGTTGATAAGTGTGACACAGGAACAAGCATCAGAGACATTCGATGGGAGTATGTGTGAGAGGCGATGGGTACTGATGGGCTGACAGCACCAGGAGGCAGACTCACCTTCTTTCTGAGTGGTGGGGAGCAGTGTGGCTCCCTGGGTCAGGGCCTGCTGGAACTGGCCGTAGACTGCAGGGTAGGCAGCTGTGAGCAGTACAAGACACTCAAACACTTCAGTTCTCTTCATTTAACAACCCCCCTTACACACACCTACACAGGACATTATTGTCTATCTACAGCTCACCCTATACAACACATCGTCTATCTGTAGCTCAACCTATACAACACATCGTCTATCTGTAGCCATCTTGCCCTCACACTCCTTTCATACACAACACACATGTGGTTAGAGCCGTCTTGCCATAATCAACCATTCTTTCATTATGTCCTACACAACATCAACCATCTTTAGATCCATCTTAATGGCTCGACTGGATTCAATCATCCCTCTCCTATACACTATACAACACTTTGTCCATCTTAATGTCTTGACTAAATCCTATAATCCCTTTCTAACACACTATTCAACACATCTCCATTTGAATGTCTTGACTGAATCCCATAATCCCTCTCTTAGACACTATTCAACAGATCGCCTATCTTCATGTTCATTGAATTCAATCATCCTGTTTTATATACACTATTCAACACATCGTCCATCTTCATGTCTTGACTGAATTCAACAGGGGTTACAGGGAATTCTTACATACTATACAACACATTGCCCATCTTAAATTCTTGACTAAATTCATCATCCCTGTCTTATACACTGTTCAACACATCGTCCATCTTAAGGTCTTGACAGTTCAAAATCCCTTTCTTATACACTATACAACACATCGTCCATCTTAAAGTCTCGACCGAGTTCAAAGATCCCTTTCTTATACACTATACAACACATCGTCCATTTCAATGTCCTGACTGAATTCAATAACTCCTTTCTTATACACTATTCAACACATCATCCATTTTAATGTCCTGACTGAATTCAATAACCCCTTTCTTATACACTATTCAACACATCATCTATCTATTTTAATGTCCTGACTGAATTCAATAGCCCCTTCCTAATACAGTATTCAATACATCGCTTCTGTTGAGTTGTCTCCCTTCACTAATAACTTGTTTCAGTGGGCGAGGTGGGAGACGGTTAAACACATGTACCTATGCCGGCATAGGGTTGTATGGTTAAACACACGTACCAATGCTGGCACAGGACTGTATGGTTAAACACACGTACCAATGCCAGCATAGGGTTGTACGGTTAAACACATGTACCAATGCTGGCACAGGATTGTATGGTTAAACACATGTACCAATGCCAGCATAGGGTTGTATGGTTAAACACATGCACCAATGCTGGCATAGGGTTGTATGGTTAAACACACGTACCAATGCTGGCACAGGATTGTATGGTTAAACACACGTACCAATGCCAGCATAGGGTTGTATGGTTAAACACACGTACCAATGCCAGCATAGGGTTGTACGGTTAAACACATGTACCAATGCTGGCATAGGATTGTATGGTTAAACACACGTACCAATGCCAGCATAGGGTTGTACGGTTTAAACACATGTACCAATGCTGGCATAGGATTGTATGGTTAAACACCCTACCAATGCTGACATAGGTTGAATAATTAAACGCACATACCAATGGTGGTATACGGTTGCATGGTTAAACACACGTACCAATGTTGGCATAGTGTTGTATGGTTAAATACACATACCAATGCTGGCATAGGGTTGTATGGTTGCATACTGCTGAAGCGGATCGCCGTTGGTCACTGGTTGAGCTGCCGCAGCTGTAAACACATGCATGTGAACAAATCATCATTTCACACACACACACACACACTCTCTCTGTCTGTCTGTCTGTCTCTCTCTCTCTCTCTCTGTCTCTCTCTCTCTCTCTCACACACACACACACACACACACACACACACACACACACACACACACACACACACACACAGAGCAACAATCACACAATTTAATTCAACAGTAAAATAACTCTCTGGAATATACTGGTCTCAGGCTGATGATTAGCAGCACAGTGCGCCAGTCAGTTTCACCATCATCGCCCTGCATGTTGAAGACAATGACACACCTGGCAAGCCTGACAGCAATACAACACTTTACTGTGACACACATCAAACATTTGACTACAACCTTGACTCAGTGTTGTCATTTCCCATGACACACAAGAACACATCTGAGATAGCCTGGAACTAGTGATATCACATCTGACAGCAATGCTATTTGCTGTAATACACACTGTCACACCTGTCAATAGGCTGAACTCAGTGATGTCACTTGCTATGGCACACTCTCTGACAAATCTGACAACACTTGAAATCATGTATGCCACTTCCTGTGACACACATTGAAATCCATTTTGGTTTCCTTGGCTACTGTTAGCGTTGAGGAAAGGCCAGAGGTCAAGTATATCATGAACAAATATTCAGGAGAGAAATCAGGGCATCTAATTAGATTTGCACAAGTCGGTAAAGTACAGAAGATGCACTGACCGGAGCAAGGAGCTCCTTGCTTTTCATATCCCAGAAGTCCCTGATTCGAGCTCATTAACATTTACCTTAATTCATTTTTGTCCTCTGGGAAAAGGCATCGTTTGACTGATTTAGGGTTTTCCGCTTTCACGCTCCATTCACAGGCATTTTCCTTTGTACATCCCAGACCAAAACAGATGACGGAGCAACGCTCTCTCTCTCTCTCTCCTCTCTCTCTCTCTCTCTCTCTCTCTCTCCCCCTCTCTGTCTCTCTGTCTGTCTGTCTGTCTGTCTCTCTCTCTCTCTCACATGCACACACACCACACACAGAGAGAGAGAGAGAGAGAGAGAGAGAGAGAGAGAGAGAGAGAGACTGTGTGGGGTGGGAGAAGGTGCTGACAGACGAACTGAAAACACAGGCTCATGTCCACCCACATAGACAGACAGACACACAGACAGACAGACAGAGAGCCCCATGGCAGCAGAGGAACTTCACTGACCAGTGTAGTGAGGTATACCATTGGCGTACACCTCCGTGGCCTGCCCGTTAGCAGGGGGCACCTGGAAAACTGGCCACGGCTGTTGGGGACAGCATGCTGGGCGGGGCGCCATTGATGGCCGCAGTGGCAGTGCCTGTTGCCCCACATCGTCACACAGGTTAAAGACCCACAGCATCACACGTGTTAAACACCCCACATCATCACACACAGCAAACAAAAACACATCATCACATACAGCGAACATTCCATCCCATACACCATCATACACAGTGAACATCCGCACACCATCACACATGTTATACACCCCAAACCATCCCCACACAGGGAACATCCCTTCCCCACACCATAAGGCACAGTGAATATCCCTCACACCATCACACACAGTGAACATACCCACACCATAACACTCAGTGAACATCCCACACATCATCACACACAGTGACCATCTCCCACACCATCACACACAGTGAACATCCCTCACACCATCACACACACAGTGAACATCTCCCACACCGTCACACACAGTGAACATCCCCCACGCTGTCACACACAGTGAACATCGCTCACACCATCACAGACAGTGAACATCGCTCACACCATCACACACAGTGAACATCGCTCACACCATTATACACAGTGAACATCGCCCACACCATCACACACAGTGAACATCCCTCACACCATTATACACGGTGAACATCCCTCACACCATCACACACAGTGAACATCCCTCACACCATCACACATTCAAGTCTGTTCCCCCATATCTTTTTACACCTTTATCCCTGTGTCTTCCTCTCCTTACCTCGGGTCATATTACCCCTGTCTTCATCTCTGATCACTCAGCCACAATGCCCTTGTCTCTTGTCTTCTTGCCAATGGTCACAGCACCCCTCTTTAGGTCTTCCTGCATGGTCACAACGCTCCTCTCTATGTCTTCCTGCATGGTCACAACACCCCTCTCTATGTCTTCCTGCATGGTCACAACACCCCTCTCTAGGTCTTCCTGCATGGTCACAACGCCCCTCTCTATGTCTTCCTGCATGGTCACAACACCCCTCTCTACGTTTCTGCTTGGTCACAACACCCTTCTCTATGTCTTCCTGCATGGTCACACACCCCTCTCTAGGTCTTCCTGCATGGTCACAACACCCCTCTCTATGTCTTCCTGCATGGTCACAACACCCCTCTCTAGGTCTTCCTGCATGGTCACAACACCCCTCTCTATGTCTTCCTGCATGGTCACAACACCCCTCTCTAGGTCTTCCTGCATGGTCACAACACCCCTCTCTATGTCTTCCTGCATGGTCACAACACCCCTCTCTAGGTCTTCCTGCATGGTCACAACACCCCTCTCTAGGTCTCCCTGCATGGTCACAACACCCCTCTCTATGTCTTCCTGCATGGTCACAATACCCCTCTCTCTGTCTTCCTGCCAATGGATGTGAGTCAATGCGTCTCTCACGGCAGCTTCTTACCAGTGGCCAATGTGGCGGTGGTGGGGGTAATGGCGGCTGTGGCGATGCCGTTGTGGGCGGTCAGACCAGACAGCCCCTGCATCTGTGAGCCCAGCACATTGAGAGGGCTGGCCGCCACAGCGTAGGTGCCCTGGGCCGCCGCATCAGCGCCACCTGGTGCTGCATCAGCTGCTGGGAGGCCAGCGTGGAGGCCTTGGTATACACAGGCTGCGTCACACAAAGCACAGCGTCAGATCAGGACAGGCCCCTCCACAGCACACACACACACACACACACACACACACACACCATGTACACACAACTTCTGCTGAACTGACCAATACAGAAATAGCCACACCACAATGGGCCAGGTGAATTCATGCACACACAAGTAACAACTCTTATTTTTATTCAACGATGTGCACAGTTCTGGGTGGTTTGAAGGGACGCAAAGTCACGAGCAGATTCATGTACACAGAAACACCAAATATGTCAGTCTGGGCCATGGCAATACGTGGTATGCACCACACAGGATGTTAAGTACACAGAACTAGACACGAAAAACAATACCTGAAGATCTGGATGCAGGCCCTGATCTTCTGAAATTAGCAACTAGCAGAGTATGGGGCAAAAAAAGGTTGGGGCAAGGAGAGTAGGGTAGCCCATTAGAAGGAGAAGGGGGGGAAGGGATGTGTGTGAAAGAGAGAGAGAGAGAGAGAGAGAGAGAGAGAGAGAGTCCAGCAAGGTATGGCAGAACGGAAATACAGACACAGAGAACTAGGCAGTCCACAGTTCTGAGCATCTATTAGCTGTTCCAACTGACACTTTCCCACCTTGCCCGCAGTATATTGGCGGATGCCAAACATCCTTTCTTTGATCTCAACTAAGGAACTCATTCTGGGCATTGTGGAATGTCAAGCACGAACTGCTCAACTTCAGACAGCCAGGGAGAAAAAAAAAAGGGTTCCAAGCATGGGACAGAGGGGAACTGGTACCATTACTCTGTAGCCACAAGCCTACCCTGGCAATATCCATCTCCACAAACACTGACTGAGGGATGGACAGATGATAGGAGCAAAAGATTAAAAAAACCAAACCCTACCCTATCCCAACCACCCTTTCCATATTTTCATGAAAACGTCCATAATCAGATCTTAATAAATTAAAGAAGTAATCTCTTTACATGGGAAGCAGGGTGGGGTAGTATGCAGGAATGGTACAGACTGCATTTAGAGCATGAATCAGCTTGGTTTTTGTTTGTTTGGTTTTTTTTTTTTCGTTCTCTGTTCCTTCAGTGACAGCAGTGACAATCGCCACAGTGAACAATGTCGCCATGCTTAGCCCGCCCCCTCTCTACAGTCAGAGCACCATTCGTTGTTTCCTCACTCCACCTCCTTCACCGTCTTTTTCCTGATGCTATGAGGTGTCTCCCTGGAGCACATCACCCACACATAGCATCTTCCTTTAACTGAAGCGGGGCACCGCACTCAGCTTCTTTCATCATAGTCAGTTTGCCAAATAAAGGGTTTGTTCATTACTGTAAAAATGATATTGTCTCTGTATGCTCTCAGCAACAGGAACGTGTTTATGCTTTAACGGTTGAAAAAACTGATACGTGTTTTGACAATTTTGAACAGGAAAAAAAATCTTAATCACCAGAAAGCTGACACACACACTTACATTGGCAATATCAAACAACAGCAAAAACAATGTTTTCTTCATGTTAGGCAATTTGAGGAAATGCTTTTTTTTCATTTTTGGTGCTTCATGGAGATGAAAACCATTTCTAACAAATAACTTTATACTGCTCTCTTTTCCATCGTAGCCTGTTGACTCTGCCTGGTCGAGGCAGGTAAGGAGACATTCTTCACTGTGAAGTCTTGAAGACAAGCTACACCACATCAGCCACATAAGCAACAGATGCTGAATTACCTCCTAGTGCCCTCTGGCCTAGCTAAAAGGAGAAAAAAAAAAAAGCCGATTTCAGTTTTGTTCCTCCTTCCTAGACACTCAGATTTTCTTTCGTCTCAATGACATGGTGTTGACATTTCACCATAAAGTTTCTACTGGGTAGAGGTGTTTTTCGTTCATTTGAAAAACCTTTTGATATTTCACAAATTCTGGCTCCAGTCCTGTACAGTGGACTACCAGACGTTAATAATCAACCTTTCTTCAAGCAGGGATTCTTTGGCATTGTCAGCATAATTGTTATAACCTTTCTTAGCACAGAGAGTCCTTGCCATAATCTTTACAATCTTTATTCAAACACAATCTCCGAGGCATCATTTCCATAGACGTTCCGAACTCTCTCCAATAAAGAATTTCAGGGGTCACTTCCCACAATCTTTTGAAACACTTCATCAGGGAAATTCTTGGCTTATTTGCAGTTTTCAGAACTCACTCCAAAAAAGGATGTCTTTGATTATTTCCGAATCTTCCAGAGTTCTTTGTCTACAGGGATCGAAGGCATCATTCCAATAGTCTTTTGATTCTTTCTTCACACTGGTATTCCTTTGCATCTACCTCGTCGCCTTTCCAAAACCTTCTGTATTCTGAGATTCCTCAACATCATCTCTATAGAATATCCAAACTCTTTTCAAATGAAGTCAACCTTTCATACAGAGGCTACTGCCATTTCTTTAAAGGCCATAATTATGCCTTCCAATAAACGGTACCCTCTTTCACAGGAAAAGACCGGATGTTTGGCTAGTAAAGTGACGCTTACTCTTGAAGGAAACCTTTCCCAGGTCAGAATCGATCTGAGAAAGGTAACGCCAAGGAAAAGGAAGAAACAGCAGCAGCTAAAGGCAATACTATCATTTCCAATTATCGATGCAAATCATCACTCTGTCAATGCTTTCAGAAGCTTATATAGTTCCTAACTAAACTCTGTTTTCCATGGGTGGATTTTTCGGTTGGCACCTGCTCTGAGAAAATTTGTTTGTAACATAAAAAAGTCGATTACCACATGTGTTAGGAGTATAATTATACTTTTATTCCATGTGTCTTATCTGTAGGTATACACACATGACTGATCCGATTTATATGCACCATAATGGGTACCAGATCTGCTTTGGGTATTCTCTCTTTTATATCATAGAGCCTGTGAATATAATTCAATTTTCTGTGTACCATAAGAGGCTACAGATCTGGTTCGGGGGTGTTCAACTGAAATCCTGGATAATGTAGAAAGCATAATTTCTTGTCCAGGTCCTCCTCTCCCATTACTTCTTGGTGGATCAGTTCTGTAATGACTGTAGCACTGAAGACCTAATGCCTGTAGCACTGAAGGCCTAATGCCTGTAGGACTGAAGGTCTAATACCTGTAGGACTGAGTGCCTAGTGCCTGTAGGACTGAAGGTCTAATACCTGTAGTACTGAAGGCTTAATGCCTGTAGGACTGAAGGTCTAATACCTGTAGGACTAAAGGCCTAATGCCTGTAGGAGTGAAGGCCTAATGCCTGTAGAATTAAAGGCCTAATGCCTGTATAATTAAAGGCCTAATGCCTGTAGAATTAAAGGCCTAATGCCTGTAAAATTAAAGGCCTAATGCCTGTAGAATTAAAGGCTTAATGCCTGTAGAACTGAAGGCCTAATACCTGTAGAATTAGAATTAAAGGCTTAATGCCTGTAGAACTGAAGGCCTAATACCTGTAGAATTAAAGGCCTAATGCCTGTAGAATTAAAGGCCTAATGCCTGTAGAATTAGAGGCCTATTGCCATGAAGCCTAATGCCTGTAGGACTGAAGGCCTAATACCTGTAGGACTGAATTAAAGGGCTAATGCCTGTAGGACTGAAAGCCTAATGCATGTAGAATTGAAGGCCTACTGCCTGGAGGACTGAAGGTCTAACGCCTGTAGGACTGGAGGCCTATTGCCTGCAGAATTAAAGGCCTAATGCCTATAGGACTGAGGGCCTATTGCCTGTAGGACTGAAGGAATGCCTGTATTGCCTGTAGGACTGAAGGCCTAATGCCTGTAGGACTGAGGGCCAATTGCCTGTAGGACTGAAGGCCTAATACCTGTAGGACTGAAGGCCTAATACCTGTAGGACTGAAGGCTTATTGCCTGTAGGACTGAAGGCCTAATACCTGTAAATGAGAAGGGACTGAGGGCCTAATACCTGTAGGACTGAAGACCTAATGCCTGTAGGACTGAAGGCTTATTGCCTGCGGAATTAAAGGCCTAATGCCTGTAGGACTGAAGGCCTAATACCTGTAGGACTGAAGGCCTAATACCTGTAGGACTGAGGGTCTATTGCCTGTAGGACTGAAGGCCAATACCTGTAGGACTGAGGGCCTAATATCTCAAGGACTGAAGGTATATTGCCTGTAGACTGAAGGCCTAATACCTGTAGGCAGAAGGCCTAATACCTATAGGACTGACAGGACGCTTATCTACATTCCGTTTTGCCTGAATTTCATTTTGAATGGGGTGGGGAAAGGAAGGGTATATCAAACAAAATATAGCGGACCTATTACAGCTCTCCTGTAACGATGGTATTCAAGATTGTATTGTTCATTAACAAACAAAGGAATAAACAAACAAAGACAAATATGTCGGAAACGAGCTACAGTGATCAAAGGCCATGCGTTTAGCCTTAAATTGCTGACAAATGTCATACATTTTTGGTTGTTTATGTGTTTGCTTTAAAAATAACAGAAACTAAGGTGGAAAGAGGGCAGACGTTACATACGCACTTACTTGCTTACTAACTATCTTACTTTCACTTTCACACACACACACACACACACACACACACACACACACACACACCTACACACACACAGCGCACGCACACATACAAACATGCACACGCACACACAGAGATAGAGGGAGGGGGAGAGCATGAATGTCCATGAATGGCGTTGTGTCGGCGGTATGATCATGTGATTTTATACACTGTCTATTGAACTGAACGGGTAGGATGCCAGGTGTAGACTGTTCCCCTGGTAGAGCCTAATCTCCCGGGCTGGCTGGAGACAGGGAGAGGGTGCAGTCTGAGACAGGGCCAAAGAGGGGCAGAGAGGGCAGAGAGGAGAAAACAGGGGCTGAGAAGAGGGGAAGACAGGGGGGCAGAGAGGTGCAGAGAGGAGGAGAAAACAGGGGCAGAGAGGGGAAGACAGGGGAAGAGAGGAGCAGAGAAGAGAAAACAGGGGCAGAGAGGAGAAGACAGGGGCAGAGAGGAGCAGCAGTTCAAAAACAGGGGCAGAGAGAGGAGAAGACAGGGGCAGAGAGGGGCAGAGAGAGGGGAAGACAGGGGAAGACAGGGGCAGAGAGGGGCAGAGAGGGGAAGACAGGGGCAGAGAGGGGCAGAGAGGGGAAGACAGGGCAGAGAGGGAAAACAGAGGCAGAGAGGGGAAGACAGGGGCAGAGAGGGCAGAGAGGGGAAGACAGGGGGAAGAGAGGAGCAGAGAGGGGAAGATAGGGGCAGAGAGGAGCAGAGAGGGGAGGACAGGGGGAAGAGAGGAGCAGAGAGGGGAAGACAGGGGGCAGAGAGGGGAAGACAGGGGGAAGAGAGGAGCAGAGAGGGGAAGACAGGGGGCAGAGAGGGGGAAGACAGGGGGTAGAGAGGGAGAGGACAGGGGGGCAGAGAGGGGAAGACAGGGGGCAGAGAGGGGAAGACAGGGGGCAGAGAGGGGAAGACAGGGGGAAGAGAGGAGCAGAGAGGGGAAGACAGGGGGTAGAGAGGGAAGACACAGGGGGAAGAGAGGGAGCAGAGAGGGGAAGACAGGGGGCAGAGAGGGGAAGACAGGGGGAAGAGAGGAGGAGCAGAGGGGAAACAGGGGGGCAGAGAGGGGAAGACAGGGGGCAGAGAGAGAGGGGAAGACAGGGGGCAGAGAGGGGAAGACAGGGGGCAGAGAGGGGAAGACAGGGGCAGAGAGGGGAAGACAGGGGGCAGAGAGGGGAAGACAGGGGGGAAGAGAGGAGCAGAGAGGGGAAGACAGGGGGCAGAGAGAGAAGGGAAGACAGGGGGGAGAAGAGAGGGGAAGACAGGGGGCAGAGAGGGGGAAGACAGGGGGCAGAGAGGGGAAGACAGGGGGCAGAGAGGGGAAGACAGGGGGGAAGAGAGGAGCAGAGAGGGGAAGACAGGGGGCAGAGAGGGGAAGACAGGGGGAAGAGAGGAGCAGAGAGGGGAAGACACACACACACAGAGAGGAGCAGAGAGGGGAAGACAGGGGGCAGAGAGGGGAAGACAGGGGGGAAGAGAGGAGCAGAGGGGAAGGGGAAGACAGGGGGAAGAGAGGAGCAGAGAGGGGAAGACAGGGGGAAGACAGAGAGGGGAAGACAGGGGGAAGAGAGGAGCAGAGAGGGGAAGACAGGGGGCAGAGAGGAGCAGAGAGGGGAAGACAGGGGGAGAGAGAGGAGCAGAGAGGGGAAGACAGGGGGCAGAGAGGGGAAGACAGGGGGCAGAGAGGGGAAGACAGGGGGCAGAGAGGGGAAGACAGGGGGAAGAGAGGAGCAGAGAGGGGAAGAGACAGGGGGCAGAGAGGGGAAGACAGGGGGCAGAGAGGGGGAAGACAGGGGGAAAGAGAGGAGGGAGCAGAGAGGGGAAGACAGGGGGCAGAGAGGGGAAGACAGGGGGACAGAGAGGGGAAAGACAGGGGGAAGAGAGGAGCAGAGAGGGGAAGACAGGGGGCAGAGAGGAGCAGCAGAGGGGGAAGACAGGGGGAAGAGAGGAGCAGAGAGGGGAAGACAGGGGGCAGAGGGGGAAGACAGGGGGAAGAGAGGAGCAGAGAGGGGAAGACAGGGGGAAGAGAGGAGGAGCAGAGAGGGGAAGACAGGGGGCAGAGAGGGGAAGACAGGGGGCAGAGAGGAGCAGAGAGGGGAAGACAGGGGGAAGAGAGGAGCAGAGAGGGGAAGACAGGGGGCAGAGAGGGGAAGACAGGGGGGGAAGAGAGGAGCAGAGAGGGGAAAGACAGGGGGCAGAGAGGGGAAGACAGGGGGCAGAGAGGGGAAGACAGGGGCAGAGAGAGGGGAAGACACAGGGGCTGAGAGGGGCAGAGAGGGGAAGACAGGGGGAAGAGAGGGGGCAGAGAGAGGGAAAAACAGGGGGCAGAGAGGAGCAGAGAGGGGAAAGCAGGGGCAGAGAGGGGGGAGAGAGGGGCAGAGAGGAGCAGAGAGGGGAAGACAGGGGAAGAGAGGGAAAAGAGAGAGGGAAAACAGGGGAGAGAGGAGCAGAGAGGGGAAGACAGGGGGAAGTGAGGAGCAGAGGGGAAGACAGGGGGCAGAGAGGGGAGGACAGGGGGCAGAGAGGGGAGGACAGGGGGAGGAGAGAGGGGAAGACAGGGGCAGAGAGGAGCAGAGAGGGGAAGACAGTGGGCAGAGAGGGGCAGAGAGGGAAGACAGGGGAATAGAGGGGGAAGACAGGGGGCAGAGAGGGGAAGACAGGGGCAGAGAGGGGAAGACAGGAGGAAGAGAGGAGCAGAGAGGGGGAAAACAGGGGCAGAGAGGAGCAGAGAGGGAAAACAGGGGCAGAGAGGGGAAGACAGGGGGCAAAGAGGAGCAGAGAGGGGAAAACAGGGGCAGAGAAGGGAAGACAGGGGGCAGAGAGGGGAAGACAGGCAGGGGCAGAGAGAGGAAGACAGGAGGAAGAGAGGAGCAGAGAGGGGAAAACAGGGGGCAGAGAGGAGCAGAGAGGAGCAGAGAGGGGGAAAACAGGGGCAGAGAGGGGAAGACAGGGGGAAGAGAGGAGCAGAGAGGGAAAACAGGGGCAGAGAGGGGGAAAACAGGGGCATAGAGGGGAAAACAGGGGGCAGAGAGAGAGGAGCAGAGAGGGGAAAACAGGGGCAGAGAGGAGCAGAGAGGGGAAAACAGGGGCATAGAGGGGAAAACAGGGGGAAGAGAGGAGCAGAGAGGGGGAAAACAGGGGTATAGAGGGGAAGACAGGGGCAGAGAGGGGAAAACAGGGTCAGAGAGGAGCAGAGAGGGGAAAACAGGGGCAGAGAGGAGCAGAGAGGGGAAAACAGGGGCGGAGAGGAGAGGAGCAGAGAGGGGGGAAACAGGGGCATAGAGGGGGAAAACAGGGTCAGAGAGGGGGAAAAACAGGGGCAGAGAGGGGGAAAACAGGGGCAGAGAGGAGCAGAGAGAGGGGAAAAAACAGGAGCATTGAGGGGGAAAACAGTGGGCATAGAGGGGAACACAGGGGCAGAGAGAGCAGCAGAGAAGGGAAAACAGGAGCAGAAAGGGGGGAAAACAGGGGCATAGAGGGGAAAACAGGGGCATAGAGGGGAAGACAGGGGCAGAGAGGAGCAGAAAGGGGAAGAGAGGAGCAGAGAGGGGAAAACAGGGGCATAGAGGGGAAGACAGGGGCAGAGAGGAGCAGACAGGGGGCAGAGAGGGGAAAACAGGGGCAGAGAGGGCAGAGAGGAAAGAACAGGGGCAGAGAGGGGCATGCAGGGGCAGAGAGGAAAGAACAGGGGCAGAGAGGGGCATGCAGGGGCAGAGAGGGGAAGACAGGGCACAGAGAGGTGCAGAGAGGGGCAGAGAGGGGAAGACGGGTAGAGAGGGGCAGAGAGGGGAAGAGAGGGGCAGAGAGGGGAAGAGAGAGGACGAGATGGGCATATAGTGGCAGAGAGGGGCAGACAGGGGCATATAGGGGCAAAGAGGGGCAGACAGGGACAAAGAGGGCAAGACAGGGGCATATAGGGGCAGAGAGAAGAAGCAGACATGGGCAAAGAGGGGCAGACAGGGGCAGACAGGAACAGACAGGGGCAAAGAGGGCACGACAGGGGCATATAGGGGCAGAAAGGAGCAGAGAGGGGCAGACAAGAGCAAAGAGGAGCAAACAGGGGCATATAGGGGCAGAGAAGGGCAGAGAGAGGGGTGGACAGGGGCAAAGAGGGACAGTGAAGGGCGGACAGGGGACAGAGCGGGGCGGACAGTGGCAAAGAGGGGCAGACAGGGATAAAGAGGGGCAGACAGGATCAAAGAGGGGCAGACAGGGGCAAAGAGGGGCAGAAAGGGACAGACAGGGGCAGACAAGGGCAAAGGGGGGCAGACAGGGGCAAAGAGGGGCAGACAGGGGTAAAGAGGTGCAGAGAGGGGCAAAGAGGGGCAGAGAGGGACAGAGAGGGCCAGAGAGGAGCAGACAAGGGCAGAGAGGGGCAGACAAAGGCAGAGAGGGGCAGAGAGCGGCAGACACAGGGCAGAGAGGGGCAGACAAGGGCAGAGAGGGGCAGGCAAGAGCAGAGAGAGATGCTGAGAGGGGCAGACAAGGCAAAGAGGGGCAAGGAGGGGCAGAGAGGAGCAGACAAGGACAGACTGGAGCAGAGAGGGGCAAAGAGGGGCAGAGAGGAGCAGACAAGGGTAAAGAGGGGCAGAGAGGGGCAGAAAAGGACAGACGCGAGCAGAGAGGGGCAGACAAGGACAGAGAGGGGCAGAGAGGGGCACAGAGGAGTAGACAAGGGCAAAGAGGAGCAGAGAGGGGCAGACAAGGGCAAAGAGGGGCAGACCAGGGCAGACAAGGGCAAAGAGGGGCAGAGAGGGGCAGACAAGGGCAGAGAGGGGTAGAGGGGGACAGAGAGGGGCAGACAAGGGCAGAGAGGGGCAGACAAGGGCAGAGAGGGGCAGGCAAGGGCAGAGAGGGGCAGACAAGGACAGAGAGGGTCAGAGAGGGGGGGCAGACAAGGGCAAAGAGGGGCAGGCAAAGGCAAAGCGGGGCAGAGACGGGCAGACACGGGCAAAGTGGAGCAGAGAGGGGCAGACAAGGGCAGAGAGAGGGGCAGACAAGGGCAGAGAGGGGCACAGAGGGCAGAAAGGGGCAGACAGAGTCACGGCGTGGTCGTGGTACAGTACCTCCAACTTCATGGGAACGAGCCCCGTATCTGACAGCAGGGTCAGAGGGCCCTGGAACAAAAGGTCACAGATCAAAGGTCCTTCAGTTATCGCTACTTTCATACTGCTTCAGATCCATTGCCCGCCTGCCAGCAGAGTAGGTCGGAGATCAGCATCTGATGGCCTTCTACACATGGCCATCACAGCACACCCTCTAGCAGACCTCATCATCTTCTAACTGTTCTCCTTGGTGTTTGGAGAAAACCCCCTCAACAGTTTCCTTCTTCCCTGTTCATAGGGTAAGTCTTCACATTCTCGGCCAGTTTTGTTTCACAGATTAAATAGTAAGAAATACGTTGCCTGTCTAAGGATGGTTTGTGTTCCCCTAACGTCAGCTAAATAGGAATCGTTTTGCTACACTTGGAGATAGTTAAATCGTTTATGCTAACAATATTCACGTTATTATGGCAGACTGGGGTGTACCCGTCTGTTGCCCGTGTCGTCCTGTGTCACCAGTGCAGTCGTTGCTGCAATCATAGTAGAATAGAACTAGCGCAAAGACTTGAGCACCATGGAAACCAAGCAAATAGGTGGGCGTCATGGTACGCAGACGAATGACAGAGTGCTGAACGCAAAGGACTGGGAATTGATCGAGCCTCGTGGAAACCAGGCAAATAAATGAGTGTTATAGAAACTACGCAAAGAAATGAGCGTTATAAAAAGAAGGGGGGAAAAAAGCAGGCAAAGAAATGAGCATTATAGAAACCAGGCAAATATATGAGACATAAAAACCAGACAAAGAAATGAGACTTAAAGAAACCAGACACAGAAATGAGCACTGTAGAAACAAGGAGGAAAGGAAATGAGCATTATAGAAATCAGACAAAGAAATGAGCGTTATGGAAACCAGGCAAAGAAATGAGACTATACAAACCAAAGAAATGAGACTTATAGAAACCACGAAAGGAAATGAGCCTTATAAAACCAGACCAAAAAAAAAATGAGCGTTATAAAATTCAGACAAAGAAATGAGCGTTATAAAATCCAGGCTGCTAACATCTATGAAAACTAGGCATTACAGTAATCAGGCAGGAAAAGACCGAGCATGTGTGAAATTAAGGTAAGAACTGAGCACTATAGAAACCAGTTAAATGACACAGCATGACAGAAACCAGACAGAACAGAGCCTGATAGAAACGAGGCACAGGACAGAGCATGATAGAAACCAGGTACTGAACAGAGCCTGACAGAAACCAGGCACAGGACAGAGCCTGATAGAAACCAGGCACAGAACAGAGCATGATAGAAACCAGGCACAGGACAGAGCCTGATAGAAACCAGGCACAGAACAGAGCATGATAGAAACCAGGCACAGGACAGAGCCTGATAGAAACCAGGCACAGAACAGAGCATGATAGAAACCAGGCACAGAACAGAGCATGATAGAAACCAGGTATTTAACAGAGCATGACAGCAACCAGGTACTGAACAGAGCCTGACAGAATCCAGGTATATTACAGAGCATGATAGAAACCAGGTACAGAACACAGCATGATAGAAACCAGGCACAGAACAGAGCCTGATAGAAACCAGGCACAGGACAGAGCCTGATAGAAAACCTGGTATAGAGAACAGAGCCTGATAGAACCAGGCACAGGACAGAGCCTGATAGAAACCAGGTACTGAACAGAGCCTGACAGAAACCAGGCACAGGACAGAGCCTGATAGAAACCAGGTACTGAACAGAGCCTGACAGAAACCAGGCACAGGACAGAGCCTGATAGAAACCAGGCACAGAACACAGCATGAAAGAAAGCAGGTACAGAATAGAGCATGAAAGAAACCAGGCGTAGAACAGAGCACGATAGAAACTAGATACAGAACAGAGCATGATAGAAACCAGGTACAGAACAGAGCAAGATAGAAACCTGGCACAGAACAGACCTTGATAGTAACCAGGTTCAGAACAGGGCCTGATAGAAACCTGGCACAGAACAGACCCTGATAGAAATCAGGCACAGAACAGAGCCTGACAGAAATCAGGCACAGAACAGAGCCTGATAGAAACCAAGCACAGAACACAGCATGATAGAAACCAGGTACAGAACAGAGCATGATAGAAATCAGACACAGGGTTGGTAAAATGGAAACCAGGCAAAGGACTGACGTTATAGAAATCAGGCAAAGAAGCAACATTGTAGAAATTACGCAAAGGACTGACGTTATTAAAATCAGGGAAGAAACTGGCAATACGATAATCAGGCAAGAGACTGACCTTATAGAAATCAGGCAAAGGACTGGTGTTGTAGAAATAAGGCAAAGGACTGACACTACAGAAATCAGGCAAAAGACTGACATTATAGAAATCAGGCAAAAGACTGACATTATAGAAATCAGGTAAAAGACTGACATTATAGAAATAAGACAAAAGACACATTATAGAAATCAGGCAAAAGACTGACATTATAGAAATAAGACAAAAGATATACATTATAGAAATCAGGCAAAACTGGCACACTGACGTTATAGAAATACGACAAAAGACTGATTTTACAAAAATCAGGCAAAAGACTGACATTATAGAAATCAGGCAAAAGACTGACATTATAGAAACTGGGCAAAGGATTAACATTATAAACATCAGGGAAGAGACTGATGTGACAGAAAAATAAGGCAAAGGACTAACATCATAGAACTTGGACAAAGGACTTACGTTATAGGCATTGGGCAAAGAACTGACGTTATTGAAACTGGGCAAAGGTTTAACATAATAGAAATAACGGAAGAGACTGGCGTTATGGAAATCAGACAAAAGGAGCGAGTATGACAGATACAGTGCAAACTACTGGGGACTTTTATCAGGCAAACGACTAAATGCTTCCATGGTCCAGATGTGTTCTTGGTGCACCTTTGTTTCTGTTTGATTTTTTTTTTCTTACAGTCTTGTCATGAGAGAGTTAATAATCTAAATAAAAAAAAAATCTAGACCGCAGAGAACTTTTTTTTCAGAGTACCTCAACTTCAACAAAGCAAAGTGGGTATGTTTGCCCTGAGCATCCCCAAGAAGAACAGAGATGAGAGTGGGTAAAGTTTTGGCCTGGCATAAACCCTGCCGACTGTTCTCCTTAACTGTATCTAAGCTTCCAGTCCAACAGCTTCACAGGCCCCAAACTCTCTGCTGCAATTCAGACAGCCAGCAAACTGACAATATGCGTAAGTTCAATCTGAAGACAATCAGCATGCAATGGTTGAGCCTATCTGGTTCTCCGAGTGACTCCAGCGGTCACCATCGGAAGAATTTCTACACTACGTTTGAACAAAAAAATCGGAAATTCACAAAATCGAAGGGAAAATCCCACAAATCCCTCTGTCTACATTCAAACCTGCAGACATCCGGATCACAGACAAGCAAGCTGTTGCCAGTCCTTGGCCTCCATCACTGAAAATAACTCTTCAAAAATTCATGAATCTGCTCCTTAAAACACCGTAAGAAAAACGAAATCCCTATGACAGAAGGAGCCCTCTGATAACACTGCAGACTACAATAATGATCTCGAACTGGCTCTTCGCGTCTGTGATGATGCTGGCCCTGTCCTTGACTATATAATCCCTACTTTCTTTTAACTGTTTCACTGAAAGCTGTCTCCACATCATTTGAAATGTCAACAGTCCTGTCTGATATCTGGATTACAAAGTTTCCTTTCCCCCCTGACGACACAAAGCCCCAATTATGTCATTCCAAAGGCCGGAACTGATATGATAAATCTGACGAATCATTGTTTAGTAGCTTCTTTGTAAACTGGTAGGAATATGGCGAACTCTCGACTATAGTACTAGCTGGAATGGCTTCCACAAGCTCCATTCTACAGTCGATCATTTAGTGCTTTCAGAAACTCCTGCCATTACTGCTTTTGTCCACAGACAGCATGTTGTAGCCATCATTTTTCACCTGGAGAAAGCTTTATGACACCATCTGACATCTGCGTATTTTCAGGGACCTTCGTGGTCTGCGTTTTCGAGACCATCTCCATCAGTTCATCAACATTTCCCGGAAGATTGAGAGCTTCAAGTCACCTAACAGCAGGAACCGGAATTACCCTTGGGAGACGTCCTTTTTCTGCTGTCTGTATTGAATTCAATAAAATTGTTAAAAGCAGTAAGTCACGATTCCAAATAATCTCTTTCGCTGATGACTTTCTACTCTAACAGTTGGGACCATCCACACAGGCGTACAACACAGACTCCGACCTTGCACTGAATAGGTCTGACAGTGGACTGAGCTGAAGGCTTTCGCTTCTCCTCAGTAAAACTCAACTTGAAACAATACTTAAAAGATCCAGAAACGTGTCGCTCAAAAACGTCATCATTCCAGCTGTGAAACTTGTGGAAGTCATTTTTCAATCAAGTCAAGGCGAATCAAGTGTTTCAAATAGTTTAAAGTCGCATCCTATCATAAAACAATGGCCATTCTTCGAAATGTGGTGTGCACATGTCGGGGTGCTTGCGCAAAAACTGTTCTGGATCTTTACAGAGATTTAATCTGCTCCGACTCAGACTACAACTAGGTCATTTATGGTTCTGCTAGACTTCCCTGTCTCAAATTCTCTGATCCCATACACCATCAAGTATTTCGACACAGTCTCGGGAAGGGGGGGGGGGGGGGTGCAGGGATTTCATATTACTCCTGCTTACTGCCCCTGCGCACAGGCTTTGTAGGCAAACAATTCTATTCCAACATAGGCCACAATTTGCTTCATTGTTTGAACCTGTTCTCTGAACCAAAGCAGTCTGCTTAAGACTATGGAATTTGAAGAGCAACCATATTCCGTCCCGCCCTTACAAAAAGACATGTTTTTTTGTTTACACTACCGCTTTGATATTGAGCGTTGAGGTGTGATCTTTCAACATTTCAAGGCAACCCCTCGTGGACCTTTCCACGTCACATCTTGCTTGATTATGATTCTTCACGTTAAGATTCCACCAGCTCTCTGGCATACAAGATTTTCTGACGGGCCTTTCTCTAATTTTTTGTATCTCTTTACACAATATTGACAGATGGTTCCAAGTCTGTGGGTGGAGGGGTTTTTTATGCACATAGCTCGGCTGCTTCTGCTACACAGTTTTTCAGAACAGATTCTCTCCGACAATTCCTTTCCGCTGCTGAACCATTCCTGGTCTTAAGTCAACCACACTGAAGTTCGTAATTTTTCTGAATTGCGCACTTCTCCGTAATCTGATGGTTAAAACATTGTTCTCGGTTGGTTTCCAGTCACACTGGCATTCAAGGCAATGAGGTGGCCGACTATCCTGGTCAAAAGAAAAAAAAAAGTTGTTGAGATTTACAAATAAAGTGCTCAGATTTACAAATAGAGAATTGTCCAGATTTACAAGTAAAGATTTGTCCACATTTTCAAACAAAGTATTGTTCAGATTTCCAAATAAAGTATTGTTCAGATTTACAAATAAGGAATTGTCCAGATTCACTAATAAAGTATTGTCCAATCACAAATAAAGAACTGTCCATATCTACAAATAAAAAATTGTCCAGATTTACAAATACAGAATTGTGTCCACATTTACAAAACAAGAGCTGTTCAGATTTACAAATACAGGATTGTCCAGATTTACAAATAAAGAATTGTATAAATTTACAAATAAAGAATTGTCCAGATTTACAAATAAAGAATTATTCAGATTTACAAAATCATGAATTGTTAAGATTTACAAATAAAGATTTGTTCGGGTTTACACATAAAGAATTGTCTAGATTTATAATATAACATTGTCTAGATTAGCCATCTTCTGCACAAATCTTAAATCCAACGATCATAGTTCGGTCAAAGGAGACCTCTTGTCAAAGGATGGAAACACAAATAGAGAGCAATTCTGTCAGATCTGTCCAGTTCCATGTGTTTCTACCATCTGCCACTGGTAGCCAGAAAGAAGACGACTTTTGTATCAACTACACATTTCTCTGAGACATGCTTTCATTTTCAGTGCCAGTGCACACTCCTTAAACACACAATTTTCAGAGCGAACTGCACAGTCCTTTGATCAAAATCCAGTGCACACTCATTTGATCCATGCTTCCATTTTCAGTGCCAGTTACACACTCCTTTGACACACACTTCAATTTTCAGTACTAGTTACGCATAGATTTGAGACATTCTTCTATTTTTAGAGCGAACTGCTGCTCCTGTCCTGTAATACATACTTATCTTTTCAGTGCCTATTACTCACTCGCGTAAAACACGCTCCTTCTGTCAGAGGTGAGAAGGCCACATCAAACAGTCATGCCCATATATAACATCGATTCCTTACTACTATGAAACAAGTTTTTCAGAGTGTTGCGGTTGGAATAACGTCAGACATATGCACTTTACAGCAGACTTTATGAGGACTGCTCAGAGATGTTCAACCGCATGTCATTTTCTCAAATTCTTAGAGAGGTATGTAATTTTCATGTGAGAAAAAATGTAAAAAACAGATTTGGTTTTTGTCTGTAAAAGTACACTTGGAAAGATTTTCACTTATTTTTCCTTGGTTTTTTTTGTTGTTTAATAAATGAAACTGATGTTGACCTAGTAACAGCTCTGGCATGACTCCTGTGGTCGGCTGGGATTTATAATCAATACGAAATGAAAATGACAAATTGTACAAAAGTTCTTAATTCGGCATTGACCTTCCACTATTACTCGGTGAAAAGATGTATTGTTGACATTCATATCAATAGCGACTGACACACAGTTACATTGTTGTTTTTGTTGTAGCTGATAGCAGCAGTAGCAGCAGCAACACAGTTGTTGTAGTAGTAGCAGCAGCAGTAGTGGTGGTATCGTTATCTTTATTATTATCATCATTATTTGAATTATTGTTACTACTCGCATTATCATTTATTTACTATCATTATTTTTATTATGATCATGATGATGATTATTGCTATTATCATCATCATCAGTATTATCATCATTATTATTATTATTATTATTATTATTATATTATTATTATTATCATTATTATAATTACTATTGTTATTATCATACATTTGAGTGCTTTCTTGCCTGGAATTCTGTTGTACCTGATGGCTAAGGTTATCCTACCTCTAATTACCGTGTGTCCATACGCAAGTAACGACTGGAACCGAGTTTAGGCAGTGCGGTATGTTGGTAGTGTTACCAACAGCAGTCTGATTGTGCCCAAGTTTTTTTTCTGAACATACAGACATGCCAGTTCTCATTCTTCATCATTTCCTTAGTGAATCTGAAGGGCAAATGTTAACGTTTAGATAGTAAAGTGAACAGCTCTCCGTTCATCAGTTCATCTTCTCTAATAGCTAATATTCCCCCATGAAAATGCAAATGCCTGTCGTCATTAAACATGCATGTAATAACCACTTCACTGAAAAAGACATACTGAACAATATCATTTGAAATGATTGTTCACACATTATTTCAGTGGGTGAGAATATTGTCTATTCGAAAAATCAAAGAAAGTCAACGTATTTTCTTTACATGGGATGCCCTCTAACATGGACGTACTACCACAGGCAGGAATGGCCAATGGATCTGCAGCTGACAAAATCAACACACTGAGCTCCCCAGCACAACACAGAGTTATCCCCCCTCATTCTAGAACCCCTCCTGTACACCAGGCATCACAGTTGTGTTCAAGAAGAACAATTAAACACACGGTTTACAATTAAACACACTGTTTACAATTAAACACGCTGTTTTACATGTGGGCTTTTGGACACATCACGTAACCACCAAGTCTGGCTTCAGTTGTCAACAGCAACACTTTGGCTTTTTAAAGGTTCCTCTGTGGACAGTTAAACAGATAATCTAATTTTGATGAATAATTTATTGGAATTAGCTGGTGATTTCGATGAATATTTCAATAGAATTACTTAGTTTGTACTCCACAAGTTATTTGTGAAAATTATTTCAAAATATAACATTCATTCCCTTGAATATGTTTCGAAAGGTTGTCTTAATCGTTTGGGGAATATTTTCACAAGTTTGCTCATTGATGAATCCGACTTCTTACGAGAGTTCTTCTTTCTTCAGTTTTGTGCTTGTATTTTATTGCTGAATGTGTCTGTCATTTGGGTGAGTGTGGGATCAGCACATGACATATGATGCACCGACATGTTTTCTTGAGGGTAGAATGAGGTGGTGCACTTGACCATTCCAGCAACTCGTACTAACATTGCCTTCTGTTTTGGGTGTGGATGAGTCAGAATCTCACCACCAAGCAAACTTGTGGAACTTTTCTTATGCGGAAAGGGTGAGCGGGTGTAGGATACAAGTATAATTAGGTGGGAATGAAGCGTGTACCCTGTAAAACTACACATGTGAGTGAGATACTAGACCTGAAGTGAGGTAACGGTCACATCATGCTATGTCTTGGTAAGCCGCGACGTTTTGGCTAAACAAAGCAAGCAAACCGGATATCGCTTGCACAGTTTGGTATGGTGCAGTATAAAACACCAAATCGCCGTTTTAAGTCACAGATGGGTACTGAGACAAATTTTGAAAGTCTTGCTACGGCTTATTTTGATAAGTGAGACAGAGATGTTAAAACTGTTACTATATGGCATATTTTGATGTTTTGTCACTTCCTCTGCAGATATTCAAAACCATTAAAGCCCATAGATAGATAGATAGATAGATAGATAGATAGATAGATAGATAGATAGATAGATAGATAGATAGATAGATAGATAGATAGATAGATAGACAGATAGATAGATAGACAGATAGATGTTCCATTCTTTGACATATTGAAATACAAGTGTACAAATTCTGCATACATTCTTGATCGCCAGCTTCGCTGTTCAGTGGCATGTAGTTCATTTTGTGTCCTAGGTTCTGCATACATGTTTTATCATCGGCTGGGTCATCCAGTGGCACACGCATTATTTCGTGCCCCACATTCCACGTCATTATCCAGTGACAATTACATGAAGTGCCCAAAGTACTACATGCACCTTATATCAGCAGACATGCTGTTCAACAACGATATGCCGGTGAAATGGCCAGCCTACCAAACTTCGTGGTTCTCAGCTCTGTGCTTTAACACCACATTCCTTCTTTACTGTCTCAAATTCTATATTTGTTTGATTTGAAGAAATATGTATTATTTCGCGTTTTGAATTCTGGGTACATTCTTCATCGCCAGCTTTGCTGTTCACGAGCACATTTATTATGTATGTCCTGTCCAAAATTCCACACACATTTTTTTTCCCAGGTTGTTGTTGTTTGATAACACATGCATTGTTATGTGCCTTTATTACCATCTTTGCTGTTCTATGACAAATGCATTATCAAAAACTGAAAGTTCTCCTTTTCTTGGTCAACAAAACATTAGTGTCCACATTTCTATATGTGTACATTCTTAATCGCCAACTTTTGTTGTTTTATGGGACATATGTTTCTCAGCTTGTTGCTATTGAACACTTCTCCTCACAATTGTGGTGCCTGGTTTACCTGTATTCAAACTTGACATGTTTACAGACACATGCTCTATGTGTATACCTTCTGAGTTATGACAAAGTATACTGATACAATCAGAATGAAAATCGACATAAAACGGTTTTTAAAAACATTGACAAGCCTATCTTGAGTTAACATGTACATCGCAAAACAAAAATAAACCAACCAATCAATAAATAACAACAATAATGGATAATTGTATCGACCATTCATGGGGATTATACATTTTGTTTAAAAAAACAAATCACCGAATCATTAAAAAATTCAAGAACAGAATTCCTCTGTCTGTTCTATCAGTTATCTGACATAACTCTTTTAACTGTTTTTTTTTTTTAATCAATAAAAGTTTTGGCTGTTCTATCAGTTGTCTGACATAAACTCCTTTAACTGTTTTATCAAGTACCCTTAAAGCTCCTCAGACTATTCCATAAATTGTCCTACATAACACTCCTCTGACCTTTCTTTCAGTTGTCTTTCAAGAAATTCCTTTGGCAATTCTATCAGATGTCCATTCATTCCTTTGACAATTCTATCAGCTGTCCTCCATTAAATTAAATCTTTTCACAGTTTCTGTTAGTTGTCTCACATATAATTCCCTTGACAATTCTATCGGCTATCCATTAAATTCCTTTGACAATTCCATCAGTTGTCTTACATATACTAACTTCTTTGACAAATTTATCAGCTTCCCATTAAATTCCTTTGACAATGCTATCAGTTGTCTTACATATCTTACATGTAACTCCTTTGGCAATGCAATCAGCTGCCCTCCATCAAATTCCTTTGACAATTCTACCAGTCGTCCTTCATTTAATTCCTTTGACAATTCTACCAGTTCCCGTTCATTTAATTCCTTTGACAATGCTATCGCTTGTCTGACATAAAACTCCTTTGAACATTCTATCTGTTGTCCTCCATGGAATTCTCTTGACCATTCTATAGGTGGTTCTGCTTCCTATGAAGTAACGTCGAAAAGAGGGTGAATAGGAACAGGGCATACAGACTGTGAACAAAGAACATACAGAGAACGAAGGAATCAGTCGGGATGATCTATCATCTACACGCAAACATACACACACACACACACACACATACCTAGTTCAATGCTTTTAGAAGGCTACATCACTTTCACAACTTTTTGCTTCATCTCTCTCTCTCTCTCTCTCTCTCTCTCTCTCTCTCTCTCTCTCTCTCTCTCTCTCTCTCTCTCTCTCTCTCTCGCTCGCTCGCTCGCTCGCTCGCTCGCTCTCATCACTACAATGTCGCTCTAGATGCAAATACATCTGTTTCTGGCAATTCAACGTTTGTTTTCAATGAGGAATAGAGGAAGCCAGCCCCCCGTCCTCTCTATCAGTGTGGAAATCATGGAGGTGCAGGCGGGGAGAAGAGCTCAGAGCCTGACTGTGAATGTGATGTAGACTTCTGGCTTCACGCTCAGTCAATAGAAACAGCAAGACGGCACAACATGTAACACCTACATCCCCAAACCTTTCACATCCAATGCACAGAAAATCTTCCTTTTGCCCCAACAGTTAAAGGATGAATACATCACTTGACATCAACACGCGGCCGAAGCCTTCAGTTCGGCCGACACACAAACACTGAGTAAAGGCAATAAATCAGCACCGCCCCATGTATGCACATCAAATCACACAATGTTGGTACAGAAATAAAACAAGGCATGAATGCATATCAAGTCATAAACGTTATGTCATAAAATACTTCAACTCTGATTTTTAAATTTACGATGTGTTTCTGTCATTGGTGTTGGCGGTGTTAATGATATTGTTGTTCTTTTTCATTCAAAAAAAAACAAAACCCCAGTTTTCAAATGCATGCGTTCATATGAAATAAACATCCTCCGACAAAATCATGCAAAAACATTTATAATTGTAGGTATAAAAAGACAGATTAATAAACAACACTATCCCGTTCTCAAAATCAGCATGTTGCAATACTACCAAATGACAGAAAAACAGAGAGACAGACAGGCAGGTGGACAGACAGACAGACAGCGTCGATAAAAAAAAAAACAGGTAGAGAGAGAGAGAGACAAGAGACAGAGAAAGAGAAAGACAGAGACACGGACAAAAAAATAGACAGACAGGCAGACACACCGACAGAAAGAGACAGACAGAGAGACAATGAGAACCAACATAAGTAATATGCTGTATACAAATAAAGTTTGTGCCAAGATTTTTCTTTATATAAAAAAAGACAAATACGTACGAATGCATCCCATTCATTACATCCAAAATAACTAATGCCTACATCTGAAAGAGGAGAAAATTGTTTGTATTAACAAAAAGGGAATTCAAACCCAATGAAAGAAACAACTGTACACTGGCAAAGCAAAAAAAAAAAAAAAATTGGAAGAAACAAGACAACGCAGGGACAAGTGCATTGCTGTTCAGCACAAGACCAACAGTCCATGGAATGGCACAGTGTATACAGGGTCATATAGGGCTGGACAACGCATACAATGGCACAGTGTACACAGGGTCATATAGGGCTGGACAACACACATACAATGGCACAGTGTATACAGGGTCATATAGGGCTGGACAACACATTCAATGGCACAGTGTATACAGGGTCATATAGGGCTGGACAACACACATACAATGGCACAGTGTATACAGGGTTATAAAAGCTGGACAACACACATACAATAGCACAATGTGTGCTGGGTCACAGAGGGCAGGACAACACACATGCATTGCACAATGTATAGTGGATCATAGAAGATGGACTGGCAGGACAACACACATACAACGCACGGAACAATTTTTACAAAACACGGTCAGCAATACCCAGCAAACATGGAGGACAATACACACATACCACAGATAAAGGACAACACACATGGAGAAAAATACACGCCAAATTGCCATATACAGAGGATAACACTGACCAAACAGAGGGTAACACACTACACACGTGAAACATAATGCACACAGCACATGGAGGACGACACCATACAACAGATGAAACAATGTATACAAACAGAGAGAGCAAGTCACCATATATGGAAGAGAACATACACAAAGCATGAAAGGCAATACACATCAAACATGGAACACAACACGCCAAACATGGAGGACATCGCACACCAAACAGGGAGGACAACGCACACCAAACATGGAGGACAACGCACACCAAACAGGGAGGACAACGCATGTCAAACATGGAAGACAAAAGATGTCAACAATGAAATGAAAGAACATAAACATCAAACATAGAAAGAACAACCTGGAGGACAAAACACACCAAATAAAGAAGACAACACGCGCCAACTTCAGAGGGCAACACACACACAAATATGGAAGACAACACACGTTACAAACATGAGAATTACACACACCAAATCAGGAGGACAACTCACGCTAAACCTGGAAGTAACCACGCTCGACAAAAAGGACAACACACACTAAACGTGGTACAAAGTACAGCTATTAACATGGAAAACAGCATACACCAAACATGGACCACGACACACACCAACATGGACGACAACACATACCTAACGCGACCACAACATACACAAAACATGGACAACAACACACACCAAGCATGACGAAAACACACACCAAACATGGACGAAACACAGCAAACTTGGACAAACACACACCAAACATGGATGACAACACACAACAAACATGGACGGAAACATACAACAAATATAAACGACAATACACATCAAACATGGACAGCAACACACAACAAACATGGACGGCAACACACAACAAATATGGACGACAATACACAACAAACTTGGGGGACGACACACAGCAAACATGGACAACACACACCCAAACATGGACGACAACACAAAACAAACTTGGACGGCAACACACAACAAACTGGACGGCAACACAACAAAACATGGACAACACACACCAAACATGGACGACAGCACACAACAAACATGGACAGCAACACACAACAAACAAATATGGATGACAATACACACAAAACATGGACCACAACACGCACGAAACATGAACGACACCACGCACTAATCATGGACTATAACACACACTAAACATGAATGTCATTACACACAACAAGGTGGGGAACAACACACGTTAAACAAGGATGACAGAGCCACCCAAACATGGATAGCAACACAAACAAAATATGGACGAAAACACACATCCAAAATGGATGACAACGCACATCCAAAATGGATGACAACACACATCCAAAATGGATAACAACACGCGTCCAAAATGGATGAAAACACACAGACAACACGCACGCATCCAAAATGGATGACAACACATCCAAAATGGATGACAACACACATCCAAAATGGATGACACACACGCATCCAAAATGAATGACAACACACATCCACAATGGACGACAACACACATCCAAAATGGACGACACACACATCCAAAATGGATGACAACACACATCCAAAATGGATGACAACACACCAAACTAGGACAAGACAACACCGAACACGAGGGCCAACAGTACACATGCACACTGATCCAAGCAAAAGCCAAAGAAGGAGACAGCCAAAGGAAAAATTAAAAAAATAAATAAGTGCTACGACGGTCAGATGGCAGTCATCAAACCCACGCTCTCTCTCTCTCTCTCTCTCTCTCTCTCTCTCTCTCTCTCTCTCTCTCTCTCTCTCTCTCTCTCTCTGTGAGAGTCTCTCTCAGCCTCTCTCCCCCCCCCCCCCCCATCAACCTCTTTCACTCACGCTTATGCCAATTATCTAGCGCGCGCGCGCAAACACACACACACGCACGCACGCACGCGCGCGCGCACACACACACACACACACACACACACACACACACACACACACACACACACACACACACACACCTGCGCGCGCGAAGATGTAAAAGCATACAAGCCAAATAAACAGCACCCCATTTATATTGTCCACGTCGATTTTAGTTTTCAGGCAAAAATGATTCCAGAATAACTCTTGGGCAGACTCTGTATCCATCCAAGTAGACTGGGGGAAGGGACAAGAAGAGGAGCAGACAGACGACCAAGCAGACTGCAGATTATGGTCATACAACAAACAGCGGGCCTATTCGCAGTTCTCACAGAAAAAGACAGAGAAAATGCAGAAACCAAGAGCATGC
Organism: Conus betulinus; assembly: GCA_016801955.1. NCBI lineage: Eukaryota > Metazoa > Mollusca > Gastropoda > Neogastropoda > Conidae > Conus > Conus betulinus. Next base: position 60,813 of record JADBJO010005402.1, read on the forward strand.
AAGGCACACAAGCATCATGTAGTCAGCAATCTTGGGTAGCATGAGAAAAATGAGGCATCATGGGAAAAGGCTGGGTCAGACGGCAGATAGTGGAAGCACTTAAGGTGATGCATGAAGCATGTCAATAAATACAATCAAAAGCTAAACGTAGAGGCAAGTAATCAAAGAAAAGATGACTGATAACAACAACAATAACAATAATAATAATAATAATAATAATAATGATGATGATGACGATGAGAAGAAGAAGAAGAAGAGAAGAAGAAATGATAATAATAAGAACAATAATAATAGTAATAACAATAGCAATTATCATCATCATCATCATCATCATCATACTGATACTAATAGCAATAATAACAATAACGACACCACCAACAACATACACGCTTCAATAAAATGTTGTATAGTAAATGTTTAAAAAGTGATGCATACATATGAACGCGCGCGCGCACACACACACACACACACACACACACACACACACACACACACACACACACACACACGTGCACAGAGAGGGGGGGGGGGGGTGCGGAGGAGGGAAGAGAAAAGAAAAGAAATGAGATCAGATGAACAGACAAGAAGAAGATGAAGAAGAAAACGATGATGACGATGATGATGATGATGATGATGATGATGATGATGATGATGACGTTGATTTAAAACAAGATAAGGAGGGGGGTGGGGAGTGGGGGGGGGGGGGGGGGAGGTGGCTATCATGCAAACTAATCCACTGAAAACAAAACTGGAAGTATGGTCAACATCCGTTCTTTACTGTTCGCAAAATAAAATCAACTACACCAAAGTCAGCATCAGCATGTTAAAATCAAACAATAACAGAACGGTATTAAAGAAAGGGGGCGGGGTTGAGGGGATGTTTCTTCCAACAATTTCCATATATTCCGGTCACTAAATCTAGGAGAAGCTTACAGTTGTAGTCCTCATACTAAGACCATCAGACACGGGAAAATAATAAGTTATCTTTCTTGCATTATGGCTACTCGAAAAGGGACACATGCAGTTTTTTCTCGCACTATGGCCACTAGACAGGGGAAACATGCAGTCATCTTTCTTACAGTATGACTACTAGAAATGGGAAACAAGCAGTCATCTTTCTTACAGTATGACTACTAGAAATGGGAAACAAGCAGTCATCTTTCTTACAGTATGACTACTAGAAATGGGAAACAAACAGTTATCTTTCTTACACTGTGATCAGTAGATATGGGAACCATGCAGTTATCTTTCTTACACTATGACCACTAAAAGTGGGAAACATGCAGTTATATTCCTTACACTATGACCACTAGCTATGGGAAACATGCAGTTATCTTTCTTACACTATGACCATTAAAAGTAGGAAACACGCAGTTATCTTTCTTACACTATGATCACTAAAAGTAGGAAACACGCAGTTATCTTTCTTACACTATGATCACTAAAAGTGGGAAACGTACAGTTATCTTCTTACACTATGACCACTAGATATGGGAAAAACGCAGTTATCTTTCTTAAACTATGACACTAGCAATAGGAAACAAGCAGTTATATTTCTTACGTTATGACCCCTAGAAATGGGAAACATGCCGTTATCTTTCTTACACTGTGATCAGTAGATATGGGAAACATGCAGTTATCTTCCTAACACGTGTGACCACTAGAAGTGAGAAACATGAAGTTATCTTCGTTACACTATGACCACTACATATGGGAAACAAGCAGTTATCTTTCTTACACTGTGATCACTGGATAGGGGAAACAAGCAGTTATCTTTCTTACACTGTGATCACTAGGTAGGAAAAATAAGCAGTTACCTTATGTACATTATGACCACAAGATATGGGTAAACATTATCTTATGTACATTATCTTATGTAAACATTATCTTATGTATACTGTGGCCACTCGATATGAGAAACACAGTTCTTTTCCATAAACTATGATCGCTACATCTATGGGAATTTCTGATACAACGACCACTAAATACACATCAGTCAGGCACACCACGTGTACAAATTATCCAGCACACCAGATGTCTAGCAGGAGCATAGCTTGAAAGGTAGAGCTTCCAATACCAGTCGGATGTCGAGTGTACAATACAAGTATCAAGAACTCCAGACATCATCAAGCAGGGACATTACATAGACCGTAGAAGCATTCAGATACCTGATACCTATCAGTAATAGCACATACACATTAAACGTGTCCAGAACTCTAAATATCAAGAAGGGATACTATATGAACATTAGAAGGATCAAGAACTCTAAATATCAAGTAGGGATATTATATGAACATTAGAATGATCCAGAATTCTAAATATCAAGTAGGGATATTACATGAACATTAGAATGATCAGAATTCTAATTATAAAGTAGGGATATCACATGAACATTAAAATGATCAAGAATTCTAAATTGAATTAAAGTAGGGATATTACATGAACATTAGAAGGATCCAGAATTCTAAAAAAAAAAAAAGGTAGGGATATTAAATGAACAGTAGAAGGATCCAGAATTCTAAATAAAAGTAGGGATATTACATGAACATTTCCAGAATTCTGAATGCATGAACATTAGGAGGATTCAGAAATCTGAGTATCAAATAGGGATACTATATTTACATTAGAAGGGTCCAGCATTTATATATCAAGGAGGGATACTATATGGACATTAGAAGTATCCTGAACTCAAAATATCAAGAAGGGATTTTACATGTACATTAAAAACATCAATCAGAGATATCACATAAACAGTGAAGGTAGTGGGACTCTAGAGTACAAGTATTCAGACCCTAAATATCAAGCAGGGATACTACATGCACAGCAGAGGTATCAAGTGGTGGTATAACATTTACAGTACATGTATCAAGAAGTCAAACAGGTGTTTTACATGGACAATGGAAGTATTCTGACAATAAATATCAAGCAGCTATGTTACATTTACAGGGTAAGTCTTTAGAACTTCAAATATCAAGAGTAAATGTTCTATGAACAGTAGACGTATTCCGACTCTAAATACCAAGCAGATACTATTTCATGTACAGTATAAGTATTCACACTCTAAACATCCAGCTGGGATATTACATGTTCAGTGTAGAATTTCAAAACTCTAATTATCAAGCTGTGATATTACATGTACTGCACACATTTTGAGTGCTCCATAAACAAACAGGGATATCATATTACGTGAACGGTATCCATACTCGGTACTCCAAATTCCAAGCAGGGATTTCACGCTCACAGTGGAACTATCACTAATGCACATGTCAAACAACTGATACTGTATGGATACTCCATATGTCAAGCTTTGATACTATGTGCATAGTATTTAGTATAGATACCAAGCACAGATAGTATGTATTTAACTGAAATGGTAAAACACTTCAGAAATCAAGCAGGGATATAATGTGTTCTGAAGAAGTATTCAGAACTCCAGCTTAGATAAAGCAGGAGTATCCAACGTACTGTAGAGGTATTCAAAACTCCAAATATCATGCAGGCACGCCACGGGTACAGAAGAGGCGGACAGTAGTCCAGACATCAACCACGAACACTTTGTGGACAAGCGATTACCAAGTACTGCTGAATTCCAGCAGACATAACACATGTACAGAAGTGCTCAGCGCTCCGGACACCCAGGGCATCTGTCCCTATGAGGTAAACCACAGATTCTCACGATGTGAATTTAAAATAAACATGATAGCCATCTGCTACGCTTTGTCTTTTGCCTTCCAAATGTCTTCTTATAGGTTTCTCCTGAGGTTACATTGTTGCTGTCTCCGACTACATTTTGGAGAGAAAAACCATTTTTGTGTGCTAAATATCTGCCTATGTCAAAGCATAAAGCAAAAAAAAAAAAAAAAAGTAAACAGAGAAAGATATTACAAGGAAGAAGAATGCTGTCAATGTCATGAGATAAAAACAAGCATTATCATTTTAAAGTAAAAGTGTATGTGCACATGCAAATGACGCAATCATGTGTGTACGCACTATGTGTATGCATATGAAGACAATCAATTTAATTACCCTGTGCGAGAGGTGTATCGCCGGTTGTGCTAGTAGCTTTTACTTTACGTTCTGATTTTACATATTCAACTTTCAACTGGTGTATTACACAGAATTTTCATTTACTATTTTGATCATGTGAGTGTTATATTTATGTTTTACACTAAAAAAGTGTTGATTTCAAATCTGTTTTACAGTCACTAGAGCATTATTGGGACGGCAAAGCTAGAAAAGATTTGCTTTTTGAAATTAAACATTTACTGCATTGTTTCACAACTCTAGGCATAAGAATTGATTTTTGTAGACAGTCTGGCAAAAGAAGGAGCAAATAGAAACGCTGAATTTTTTTTTTTAATCCTTTACAATTGCCTTCTTGTGAATTAATCCAAATTATGGAAAAGTACATACATAAGCAGAATTTTAGTCAAAAAGGCTACTTAACGATCGTGTCAAAGACACATTGTTAGAGTAATTCATAAATTAAGGCTGAATACTTGGAACGCTAAATATTCTCATGGTATTACTTGTGTCCGCAGCGAAAAACATTTCTGTGCATCATCTTTTATTTAAATGTCCAGTGCTGACCTCGCTCTATCAGGAGAAAGGTATTGAGATGAATAGCTTTGATAATGTCAGAACTGTCTTATATGGTTCATATGTTTCTGAAACTGCCATGGTTATTTCGCAGTCACAGGTTGCAAAATGTTTATAAAGCTCAACAATTTTGTGTACCACTAGGGTATTTCACTCATGTAAATACGCATATATCAGATGTGGATTTGAAGGTACTAACATGGATGATAAGTTGAGTGTGGAGGGTTTGTTGTTGTTGTTGTTAGGTAGGTTGTTGTTTTTTTGTTTGTTTGTTTGTTTTAATAAGCGTCTAATATCATCTGGCGATGAAAAGACATCAAATAAACCACTGAACTGAACTGAACTGAAAATGTTTCGATTCATTTCCTTTCAGTCAGTGGAAACACCCTATTGCTCCAGAATGAAACATTTCCGCTTTACTACTCTAGTCGTTTCATTTCACTAAAATCAAATAAACGGACGTTTTCTGTTATCTCAAGTTCTCTGTAGGAGGTGTATTCGATTTTTTTCTTTTTCTTTTTTTCTACAACACTGGCAGAATGAGGAGCAGAAGTGCTCATTTCATACTGGATGAGCAGCGCCGCTATATAACGTGGATTACTCTGATCCAGTATCAGTCCTTGAGTCCATACAGACAGTACAGTGATTCACCTGTGACAACCCTGGGCCACCGCGTTCACCGATCCTAGCCCCTTTCTCTTGGAGAATCAAAGGACCAATTCACATATCTCTATGACTTCATGCTTGTAGAATATATCTGAAGGAGGAATCCTTGCCTTCATTGTTCAGTTGGTATGGAAAGTTCGGGTAGAACAAACTTTTGCCTCCAGTACTCAGCTGTTCAAACCATTTGAAAGACAAGTCAAGGTCTCCATTGCTCACTTAGTGTGTTGTCAGACAAATCTCTCTCTTCTGTCACTTGCTGGGGACACCGCTTGAAAATCAACTCTCTCCATTGTTCTCTAGTTGTGCACACGATTTGAAAGACACATCTGTGTCCATTACTGATTTGCTTTGCGCACCCGTTTGAAGCCGTCAGGGACTTGCTGAGGCATCAATCATTCAAGAAAAAACATGGAAAAGGGTGAACCTGAAGCTATAAGTAGAATACACAGCAGCTTCTTGCATGAGAGAGGAACAATTCCGGAAAACCGTGGAGTTGACAGCATCTATATCTGCTTAGGGAGAACACGTGAATGAAAGACATGGCATGTCACTTGCCATGTCATGTTGTTCATATCACTAGCCATGTCATGTTGTTCATGTCACTTGCCATGCCATGTTGTTCATGTTACTTGCCATGTCATGTTCATGTTACTAGCCACGTCATGTTGTTCATGTTACTAGCCATGTCATGTTGTTCCTAGCTCCACCGGCAGGCAATACAGGCCAGGGCCCTACCTTCACGCTGTAGATTATGGATTACAGTTCACCATTTAGCACATCATGCTGTGAAGAAGGCGTACAGTTCACAGTTCATAGCTGATCGACTCACTCTTGAGGGGATCGGTTGGATTCACTGCATATCACTTCTTCTTTAAGGACAAAGCTTGGAGCTGTCTGTGTATTATCTCATTACTTAAGACCGAGTTTGGAATTCATATTATATTATCTTATACGTATGGAAAAGGTCTGGAGTTCATAGTATATTACTGCATACATAAGAACAAGGCTTTGAGTTCATTGCATTATACATCATGCTTAGGAACCAAGCTTTGAATACATAGTATAATCCCTCATCTGCACGGGAAAAAAGGCTTTGCTAATGTCTAAGAAGTATACGGAGTACAACTCGTGTTTAAGAAAAATGTTTCAAGTTCATTGTGTAACATCTCATGCTTTGGAAGAGTATACACGAGTTCTTCGTATATGGTCACATGCCTAGCTTATATGCTCTCAAGCCTAGCTTATATAGTCTAATATCTAGCTTGGAATTCATGCGAACTCATGCTTAAGACGATCTGCGGGTTGAAGCTAATGATATATTAGCTCATGCTTGAGAACATGACTCAGGGACAATATTACCCTGTGATAAAGAAGGCGGGCTGAAGCTAAATGGTGCATCATCTCATGCTTTGGATAGCTGTAAACTAGCAACTCGGCACTAATATACTGCACGTCTTCATTTGTCCATCTTTATGTCTTTTCCTGAATATACTAGGAAGAAGGAACTGATTAGTAACCGAGGAGAAAGCAAATATGCACTACATGCGATCAGAGTAGAACCAGGAGAGAGACTAGCTAGCAATGGAGAGGCTAGTTCTACAAGCCAATCAAAAGCAACACATCCACTAGAACTGAAAACAGATCCTGCGCAGAAACTCAAGAAACTAGGAGGGAAAGGGCGGCAGGCATATCGTGAATACATGGGAGGCAAATATCTGGAGTCATGGGGGAAAAAAAAAAAAAAAACGAGGACTGAACGAAGGCAAATGATGGTTGAAGAACTGAAGGAGGTAAGGATGGCAAGCCAGCCAGTGGCACGGAGTGGCAGGAAGAGGGGGGGGGGGGGGGGAATAGCAGGCAGGGAAGAGGAGGGGAGCGAGGGGGCAACAGGCAAGTCCGAGGCTCTACAAGCGAACCAATGGGGGAAGGGTGGGAGGGGTGGGAAGGGTGTATAAAGAAAGTCATAGTCACCTGAGAAAGAGAATCGAAGGACCCCATACGTGACAGTTCGTAAGGTTGTTCCACCTGAACACACACACACATACACACATACCATGAAGACACACACACACTTAAGCATTCAGTACACACATGCACACCGACACATTGGACTAACAATAACATGATTTGATTTTCTCTTCATTTTTTGGTGTGTTTTTTTTTTTTCCACATAAAAAGAAAGATTCTCCTGTTCATTGTCAAACATTCGCACGATACGCTTAGGGGGACATGCACCCCCGTAAAGAACACATTTTGCATGCATCCAATTTCACTTGGCAAAGAATCACTATAATTCACAATGTGTCTATTTTTGTGTGCACATGAGCACATGTACAACGCGCGCACGGTGTATGCGTGAGCGTACATCGTGTCTATTTCTGCATTCTACCTATGTACCTATTTTCTGATCTGGCGTGCATAAACACATGGTTATATGCCTAATACTTGAGCGAAGAAAATGATAGTAAAAGCAAGGAGTTAAAGGAACAGATGAGCATTTGTGCATTGGAAAGAGAATAGAAACCGTGAAAGTCTGATCGTAGGAAGAAAGACAGGAGAGGCAGTCATGGGTAGTTGATGACACAGGGTGGATCCAGAAGCAGACCAAGGGAGAAACAGTTTTTGAATGGAGAACAGACCCACAACCTCAACAGCATGAATGAACAGGGAGACCCCTCATGATCATCTCAACAGACAAACAGCCTGAAGACTATAGAAGTCTATCTACTGACAGAACGAAGGGGAAACCAAGATTGTTTGAACAGACAGTAGAGAAACTATGGGAATGTGACCTCAGACATGAACACAAAGACAGCATACACAGACCATGGGAATGAGACCACAGACATGAACACATAGCATACAGACCATGGGGATGAGCCCACAGACATGAACACATAGCATACAGACCATGGGGATGTGACCACAGACATGAACACGCTGACAGTATACAGACCATGGGAATGTGACCACAGACATGAACACACAGACAGTATACAGACATGGGAATGTGACTACAGACATGAACACACAGACAGTATACAGACCATGGGAATGTGACTACAGACATGAACACACAGACACTATAGACCACGGGAATGTGACCACAGACATGAACACACAGACAGTATACAGACCATGGGAATGTGATCACAGACATGAACACATAGTATGCAGACCACGGGAATGGGACCACAGACATGAACACACAGACAGTATCCAGACATGGGAATGGGACCACAGACATGAACACACAGACAGTATACAGACCCTTAGAATGTGATCACAAACATAAACACAGACCGTATACAGACCATGGGAATGTGACCACAGACATGAACACACAGACAGTATACAGACCATGGGAATGTGACCACAGACATGAACACACAGGGTGAGGCCTTAACAGGGGGAGGAGCAGAAGTCTCTGGGCACGGGAAGGAGCACAAAGAGTCTCTAGACAGAAAACAGGGACAGAGTAACTACCACAACTAATAAACAAACAGTTACAGTATCTGAACAGAGAAAGGTTACAGAGAGAAACTAGAGCACGTGGTGCAGGACCAGAGAGAGAGTATCTAAACATACAAAGTACAGAGTAATCTGACAGATGAGAGTATCTAAACATGCAAAGTACAGTGCATCTTGACAGATATAAAAGAACAATGTATCAATACTGAGCAGACAGATAAAGGAACTGAGTTAGTATGTGAATAAAAGAAAGGACAAGAACGAGTACCTGAACACAAAGTATAGTGTCTCAACAGAAAAAGGACCAGAGAGAGTATCTGAACAGACCAAGTACGGATAGTAAATGTATCCGTACGTAAAATAGTAGACAGAAAGACAGACAGACAGAGACAGAGAAGGACAGAGAGACAGAGAGAGAGAGACAGAAAGAGAGGGATTTGGAAAGGAGAGTAGCTGAACAGGGAAAGGAAGGGAATAAGGAGTCTCTGAACAGACAAATGGACAGAGAGAAACGGTGTTTCAACAAAGGAAGGGAATAGAGTGTATCAACAGAGAACGGGACCCACAGAGGGACTACTTCAACAGGAAAAAGAAACAGAGAGAGAGAGAGAGGGGGGGGGGGGGGGGGGGGAGGGAGGGAGGGAGGGAGGGAGAGAGACACAGAGAGAGACAGAGGCAGAGACAGAGAGAAAGCTCTAAGCCTCAGGGGCAGAACAGAGAATCTGAAGAACACATAGAGGAGCATCAACAAAAGAACAGAAAGAGGAGTGTCTGCAATGGGAAATGGGCTGGCTTGGTAGAGTGAATGACAGGAAACACAAGAGACAATGAAAGACAGACAGACAGACAGACAGACGGACAGAAAGAAAGAAAGGACTCACAGGTGGACGGACGGACAGACAGACAGACAGGGATAGTGACAGTTGATATATACAATGCCTGAGGAAAGCAGCAAAGAGTGGGAGGAACCAGTAGACGGTTCCTTTAACAGGAAAACCATTTCCCTGAGAGTGACCAGTCATTTCAGACTGGTGATGGCATGTGAACACATCCTGATTTTTTTTTTTCGGGGAAAGGGGGGACGGGTATATGCCTTTCTCCATTTATGTGTATGCTGCTCCTTCTGACTCCCCTATAACAAAACCACTCCCAGAGAGAGACCAGACAACTGTACTCGAAGCTTCTTTTCTTTACATAACCTTGTTTCAAACAGGCCCCAGAGACAGAGACCTGCAGCATTAGGATATTTGACCAACACCTTTAGAGAGACGCCCGTTAATTAAGTTATGAAACATGACTGTGTGGTCCCATTCTATCTACCGGAGTCCACAGAACACTCATTTTGTGGTTCCATTCTATCTATCGGAGTCCACAGAACACTCATTTTGTGGGTTCCATTCTATCTATCCGGAGTCCACAGAACACTCATTTTGTGGTTCCATTCTA